>MNPL01003015.1:0-13324 GCA_002081605.1 Tropilaelaps mercedesae
TATATATATATATATATATAAATATATATATATATATAGCCTAGTTGGCTTTTAATTATTCAATGACGTCAACTGCAGGATTTGTCGTCTCATAAATCGGTAGACATCAAAGACAATAATAGTACTTGTATAAAAAGATAAGTGGTGGTGTCCACAATAAATTCGTACAGGCTGAGATTATTGTGCCTTCTATCCGAGACTAATGCAGTTCAGCAAGAGAGATGGAAGATGGGAGATGGGAGATGGGAGAGATGGGAGATGGAAGAGATGGGAGATCGGAGAGATGGGAGAGATGGGAGAGATGGGAGAGATGGGAGAGATGGGAGAGATGGGAGAGGGGAGAGATGGGAGAGATGGGAGATGGGAGATAGGAGAGATGGGAGATGGGAGATGAATGTCCAACCGCACGCCGAAAATGCTTTGGAGGCATGTTATGAACCGGTTTTAATCAGGACTGCAGGGAATAGAGTAGGATTTGGAGTGTTCCCTAGAGCAAGAGAAATTAGAGCAACGGAGAATTAGAGTTTGGCGTAGAGACGCATAATCGAAGACGAAAGCAACCGCGCGGGTGCCGTACCAGTACAAATTCTGGAAATAAAGACGAATAATTTTTACAAAATGACTTTTTGTTTTGTTAAATAGGAGGATGTATGAGTGGACAGAAAGCTTATTTTTCTGACGGACAATTATGTATTATAGAGATTCGATAAATAAATTTAATTCGTAAATGGTTTTTGAGTTTCAAGTGCCTTAAAATATCGATAGAAAACGAATACTACAAAACCACAAACGAAGATATATCTATATCCTTTGACTAAAAGCACCAAATCAACAAATATACTGGAGTTGTTGAAATGCTATGGTTATAACAATATGTGTGAATTTATCTGAAAAAAACTAGTGTGAAATTTTCCTTTATAGTGTTCTTGCTATTTTCTAATTGCCTTTTGTATTCTTGCTTTTATCGACGTATCCTATTGGTCTAGTTATTGTGTTTACAAGTTTTTATTCTTTTTTTCGACGTAGATGTCCATGAGCTCTGACTATTGTTCAAGAACTGATCATAAATATTTTTTAAAACCAAAAATACTCTATTTTGGCTGCCAGTGTCTTTCAAATTCTAGTACTTACTTCGTTTTTTTTATACACCTACATGGTTATATCACACTACGTTTATAGGTGTAACTTTTCGAAAAGTTTTCGAGTTGACAGATTATGGGTGAGCTATTTTGAGTTTGTTGTAAACGCTCACCGTGTTCATGATAATTAGCTGTTCCTGTCATGTTTTCCACTTAGTAAAAGTTTGTACCTGTTTATGTTGTATGCCGATGCCGTTTTGTTTCCGTCTGTGTCAATATATGTAAAAGAACATGTATTAAGAAAATAGCAAGTTTAAAACAGTCACTCTGGGCAAATGGATTAATAAGTAGCTGGTTTCGATTGATGAAATGTAATTAGTAAATCTCATGGCTCAAAATGACCGTTCCCAATCAGATCTTTAGTTAAGAATACATCGACTCACATCACATAATCGTGAATCGAGAGTCACGCGCCGGAGTTCCAATAAATCGTAAACAATATCAATTATCGATCAGTCAATCTACCATTACGATTATATATATATATATATATATATACCTAATCCGTTTACCAAAGTAATGCATATTATTTCACACGCGGTATCAATTTAGGCTTCCTGTCCGATGGCAGCAGGCTGTTTTTACTAGTTGAGCCCTGGTCGTTTCGAACTAACATTGTTAATGAGTGCTAATATTAATATATACGCTTGTCGCCCAGCAGCTCAGCGCACAGTATTTGTCGCATTAGTAAGAGTTAAATTCTTTATTCATGATATCTCATCATTGAGGCCTGAGGGTAATACGGAATCGTAAACAGGTAGGTCTGAATCACGATCACCTACCATATTTCGCTGAAATACGGCCTCGTACGATGCTGCTGCTGCTGCGGCGCTACTTTATTTTAATGTGCCACTATGGGATGCATGACCTTTTTTTAAGTAAATTGGTTGGTGTAGTTGGCGTTCTTGTCCTTGATGATGTTCATTCATGTTGATGTTGGACATTTGGGGTTGTGTTGTTAATCTTCCTGCTGTTGCTTAATCTATTATCTTACACTATTAATTACTAGTCATGTCTTTCGTATCGTTTCCCTCTTTACATCATCTCATAAATGTCAAGTATTTTATCTTTATTACATTATATCCGGGTCACAATGGCCACTGCTAATTTATACGTGCCTCCTCATTGACGAAAAATAAGTAACTCAGCTTTTTAATTTATTTTCATGTTGCTTTGTTGTTAAAATCTTCCAGTCGCCACTGCTACCTTGTATTTCTCGATAATCATATGATATAAATTAATAGTGACTGCCGGATAACTTCATAGTACCAAAAACGCCTTAAAAATTTATCTAAAGGATAACATATCTATCAGGCATCCGAAGATATACTCTTGAATTCAGTTAGGCGCTTTTGCTTAAACTATTTAAGGACAACATCATTGTAATGTCATCCGTAAAACTATTTGAGGGTAGTTGATCTTTTGACCGCGTGATTTTTACCAGAACCATTCGTGCGGGTGATTTTATTTTAGCGCTTTGTTATCACCTTATACTCCATTAGTGGCATTGTCGTTACTATTGTTAAGTCATCAACGCGACAACTATATATTGTCAGAAAGTGTTGAACATGTACACTAATTTTGTTAAAGGGCAATTTCATTTTATCCTTTTATTTAGTTAGCCATTATGTTCAGTGCGCTTTGTTTCTTTTTAGTTTCCACTATGATCAGAAGCGTTGATATGCCGACTGACTGCGGTACATTGTGGACCTTCGCGGGGGCGGCTGCCATTCTAACAGTACAATTCAATTAAAGGAAATCAATTACACTTAGAGCTGGCTATCAGTCGTTACTATTTTTGTTATTGCTTTCGTTGGCTGGTATTGTTATTGCTAGGGTACAGAAAAGCGCCGTAAACAATTCCTAAGACCAGTAGTTCTATGAGCTTCGCGACGTTTTAATATAATTTTTATGTATTAAATGATGAAATTTTGAATTCAATATGTCCCTAACCCTTGTATGGTTTCCTCAATTCGTATGACAATAAATATTTCAGAGTTTTATCTTGTAGTTCGATGAGTATTAATGAGTGCGACGATGTGAGTATTAATTTATCACTTGTAGGTATATTTTTCATCGATTTAACCTTCATATGTTCGTTAATCATTATTAAACGCGCCTATTGTAGTGGACATCGCCTCCGTATAATACGCTCCACTTCTGTAATTGTTGCTTATGTGGAATTCACTAGTTTTATTTTCGCGGATAAAATTTCACGTAGGACACTTAGTTTTTAATTGCTCCAACGGTATTAAGTTTGCGTTTTTTTTTAGAATCCGGATAGCACTGCGGACTCGTTTCGTTAATTTTTTGTCAATTCATCTACCGGGTTATATTGTCCTCGTTGTTGTCACATGGCGCGGTGAGTAGCTGACCAATGTATAGTTGTCCTCTTTCGTTATTTTCATTTTGTCAACAGTTTTCTGTTGTTGATAATGTCAGAGAATTGAATAAATGAAGATAATTCAAGAATTTTTAAGAGTTAATCCCGAGGCATTATCACGCTGATGCCACTTCCTAGACGGAGGTCTCGTCCCTAAGCGATTATCACGGTTCGATTGTTCTGGCCTTTTTGCTGCTTTCTCTTAACGAAAATGGTGGTACTGCTATTCATGAAAGTTTTTCCTCTCGTCGAGCCAATCCCGCCGGGGCTGTCGTAGAAAAGCCTGCGAGTGAGCCAATGTTTAGTTGTAGTAGTCAGCTGGCGTAAGAGTGTCATCACAGGGTAAAGCCCAAACCAGGACAGCTCTGGGTGGCAGTTCCATCTCTGGGGGCTCGGCTCTGTAACGGAAGTTTAGTTTGTATTCTGCAAGGTATAAAGAAAAACTTTCGTTCAAACAAGTCCAATGTTTTCTTTCGTCAACAATGTGAATATTAATGCCGTATTAGGATAACGCATAAGGCGCCTCTCATGACGAGCGTATTTAGCAGAGTACTTGTTCCCGCGTCGCTAGAATACAACTTGGAAAAATATAATACCTACGCAAGGAATGTTAAACGACAGCCACTTATACTAAATCATGCAAGAAGGTCAATAATAATGATGATAATAAAATGATAGGGATAAACTAAGAACTAATAGTACGGGTAAACTAAGAATCATCTATACAAGAGTACCATTGGGCATGACCGGACGGGCAACTTACTCAGAGTGGAGTTCGCTGCCGTTTTAACAGAGCTAGCAGACTTGTGCAATTGTTGATTTAATGTTGATCGATTACGATTTCCAGATTTCTCAGGGCGGCCTTCTCATTTAACTGGATAACTATAGCTCTTCGACGCTCGTTATCCTGAGCGATTCCTCTGTGTAATATATCACGCTCCTTTTTCAAGTCTGCAAAAAGTCGCCTATCTTCGGAACGAGCTGACACCTAGTTTTCCGGCCTACTCATCGGTTTCATTTATGGCTGTCGTACAAGCTTCCATTCTGCGTGAATTTAAGATTAGAGATGATCTACAAGTTAGCAGACTAATTAAAAATTGTCTAAAATATTATTAGTTGGTAGTCTTCTATAATGGGTTATTGAAAGTAAATATTTGAAGCATTCATACAATCCGTTGCGATTGAAAATTTTCATTCCTTTTTTTAATTAGGAAGCTGGTGTTTTACCATTTTGTGTGTTACACACAAATGCCCATTTGTGTCGACTACAATTATTTTTACTACAACTACAATTTTTAAAAATTTGCTGCTTTTTAATCAGTTGTTGAGGCCTTGGGGTTGGCCAAAATACATTAAACCCGATCGAGCTTTATAGAAAAGCTTCCGTACTCCGCCGAAGAACTCTCCAACACCCATCTTTATTCACCTGAGTGTACCTTAATATCTGCTCTTTGTATGTAACTCGGTGCGTATTTTTTATTTCAATTGTTACCGGGCAATTTAAATAAAAAAACCTGTGTCGTGTTACTAGGGTTCCACAGCTTGATATGACTTACTTGTTAGAGCAACACTCATTAGAATTACCAAGGACTATCGGTAGTATTGGTTGCTAAAATACAGTTTCATTTGTGCAGTCTTGCTCCAGATTGTATAAACTACTGTATAAATTAACTTGCAAAGCATTATTCTATCCAAAGAAATGTTGCTCATCGACCCTGTCAATAGCTACTAATAATAATCACACTATATGACGAAGTGTCCACTGCTTGGGACCGTTATCGCCTATGTGCAGTTAAAATCTTGTCCGACGCGCAGCGTGTTTCTGGGGTCTTGGTATTCGTGTTCTGTCACTTACTATTAAGACAAATATATAAATGAATAATATTTGAAAGTATATAGTTACTTTTGAACCGACTTATATATCTTCTGCTAACTGATTTCTTTTTCCAAGGCCTATCGCTTAGCCTCATTTTTCTTAAATCAAAATACTAGGTTAGATCTTTGAAATACTGATGTATGTCAGTGCCGGTATGGTAAAACTCACTTGAGGTCGAATATATTTTCGAGATGCCTATTACGTTGTTCCCGCAGGAGTGTTAGAGTTTTTTCGACGACCTTAATCTGCTCTCGCAGGGTTGGGCATTCCTTACAAGCCCAGGAATCTTGGGATGACGCCGTTGCCAGGGCCGATTGAAGCACGAGGATCTGCCAAAGCGAATCCATCAAATGTAATATCAGAGGCAACGTGGAAACTTTTACTAGAACATTATTTGATAACCCTGTCAACTTTTTGAATCCACGTGTATCTATACATTTCACTATTAAATATGATTTAGCAGCTTTATTGAAAATTGAGACTGGAGAACTGTGTGTAAAAAACACACAATTCGTAATAATTTTATAGTTTCTGAAAGCATGAAAATATCCTCAGTTCAGGAGGCTCAAAGCAGCCTTCTAAAGTACTGAGCCTTTT
Source organism: Tropilaelaps mercedesae (assembly GCA_002081605.1). Lineage (NCBI taxonomy): Eukaryota > Metazoa > Arthropoda > Arachnida > Mesostigmata > Laelapidae > Tropilaelaps > Tropilaelaps mercedesae. Next base: position 5,996 of record MNPL01003015.1, read on the forward strand.
CCAGAGGCCAATTAGATAAATTCTAATATGAATGCTTACATCATAAATATAGCTTAGGCGGTATTCTGTACGATATGCTTACAATTGGTAAACGAACCTTGCTGTTAGCTGCGGTGAGAGCTTTTTCCTTGAGGCGGGTCTGTAACTCTGCCTGAACGGTCAGCGCAATACTCTCTTTGAGAGCCTCCTCCAAGAGCTCCAGCCGGTTGACTCCTCTTGAAATTTCTTCGCCAATATGACCATGAATGCTGGATTTAATGTGGCTGTCGTTATTGCTGTTTGAGTGGTTATCACCGCAGTCACAGCAATCCTCATCCCACACATTGTTCACATCTATATTATCCTTTACCGGGCCGCCGTGGTGACGTTGCTGTTGTTAAATAAAGCCAAGTCGTCCCGCAAGAGGTTACGCGACCACGTATGGAATTTTCGGCGAAGAATTCAAGAAGCCAGCAACCTTAACTTAAAATCATTAAATTAACTGTGTTCGTATTTTCATGTATGCTTGCGATTGACAACTATTCAGTTGTGTTACTTGTTATTCAACAATTTTTACCGTTACGTTAATCAATATAGTATTTATTATTATAATTTTTTGGTAAGTTACGTAAATATGTATGCACATCAATAAATACTCAAGAATGAGCCAATGACATTTTTGCCAATGTCTTGTAATTTATGCGCTTTCGTGTTATGCTGTGGCTGGTAGTTTTTCTATAGTTTTATATATTTGAGTGTTGTTGTGTTTGAGGTATGTGTGCGCTGTTGAATAATAAGAAAAAAATGCGTATGTGGGATACCTACCTAATTTATATATGTATATAAACTGTGAACAAAAAAAACTAACGCAGATAGGCGAATATGTGTTGTATTATTTATATATAAACCTTTTTTTTCTCCAACCCAGACAGTGTTCGTATCTGTATACGTGCCTGTTCGTCTATATATATATATATATATAAGAAAGAGACAGATCAGTCGCCTTTGTATAATATCATCCAATTATTACAATTATATTTATACGTGCCATTTTTGTATATCTGCGCCTGCTGTTTGGCCGTCTAATGCTGGATCATAATCCGAAATAATGCAGATAATTCATCCGTTCTCTTTCTCTTTCTCAAGGGCTACCAACATTTTACCGACCGTTATTATTATTGAGTAGTTAAATAGTTACTCAAATAGAAAAAATTAGAGATATGAACTCCAACAAAGGCGTTTATGAGCAGTATTGTGCTGGTATGCGTGCGCAATATTGCGTGACAACCTTTTACGACTGTTAGTTGTTGTTGCTGTAGTTTCCGTCTTTGAAACTTAGCTTTTAAAAAGTTCAATATATTTCGTTTTGTGTGCTTGTGCCTCATCATTTAATATCGGTATTAGTTATAATGAAGAATGGACATTCATCTGTCAACTATAACATTGCCAATTACAGTGAACTGATTACTTCGCTCATTTGTGCATACCACGTATTTTCCATATAGTTACTATTACTATTATAGTTATAGTTACTATTATTGACCCAATGCGATGTATATTATTGACCCATATATATATATATATATATATATATTCGGAGCAGGTTTAATATGTATGTCGGAATCACTTGTTCTCTAGGTAGCCAAGCACATCCTCGTGTGAGTAATAAAATCAGTATTAGATCAGCTGTTCTACTATACTGTTCTGTGCACCACTGTGCAATCATTTCTGTTACGCGCAAAGAGCTTATACAAGTCATATGGTATGGTATGCTGTTGTCTCAGAAATGACGCACCGGAAAGGTCCTGTGTCTCTCATCCGGGGGAGATAGTGTGTGATACCGGACCATAACCAGTCCATAACATCTTCATCACGTTGCGCGACATTTGACCGAGGACCCTTCTTTTCGTCCTTTCTGCCTGTCAGTATTACTGGTGCTTTTATTCTTAATGTCTAAAGGTATTCAAATCAGCCCTTGTGCTCTCGTCTGACAAAGCAAATCACAACAGGGTTTGAATACGCTAAATTTGAATACGCTGGAATGCCTCTACGGCAATATCTGGAATAGTGTCAAAAAGAATACTTTGTACAACCTAACAAAAACAGACTTTAATGTTGAATTTGAATGCGATCACTATAGAAGCCTTTCATGGTTAACAATATTACAATACTCGTCGACAATAATAATAGGAACAATAGGAATCTACGTAATATGACTGAACTACCGTGAACGTCGATATGGACTATATTTGATGAAGGCTCTTTATTTCACTAAATTATTTTGTCGTGTGCCAGGATCAGCCATCGGCACTTTAGAGAACAACACATACCCTTTGTTAATGTTCTAGTCGGTTTATTCTCGGTGTAACGAGAGTAACATCATTTGATACTAACTCCTTCAACCAATTAATGATAACTGTGACCACTTGCTTCAAGTTTTGACAATATCCATATTGCAAGAACTTGCCGTGCACACTAATGTAATAATGACGGCTTATATAGACTGTACGCATAAATAACATGTTGTTTTTTTATTTGTTTCAAACATTAGGCATTGTCAACGAATTGGCAACGATAATTGTGCTGAACGGTGTTCGGTTAACAGCTTAGATTCCAAGCAGAAACTGGCTTATTCAGTCAGTATCAGGTTTTGACGGTGAGATATAATATGACGGGACAGATAATGATAGATCATGCGAGCCGGAGTGGCGACATAGCATTTCTGCCCCACAGCGTGTTTCACAAGATGCTTACGAGTTCAACTAAATTTAACTCTAAGAGGCTGATCTATAAGCGCCTGAAGAAATGCACCTTCAAAAAGCTAGGCGTAAAAGCCTAATGAAGAGCCTCGTTCAAGCACACGCCTCGACAATAACTTATAACGCATATTGCCACGATGACACGCAGCCGTTATACAGGAAGGGCCTACACAGCATAGCCTTATTTATGGCCTTTGCATCGGTTGACCTTTCACCCTTGTGACATCCCGTTGTCCACAAAACACTTTACGATGTCCACCCTTTGCGGTAGCATATCGTACTGATATAGTGTAGTGGTAACAACACTAGCGCGTAAACTACCTCGTATTATACCATATATGTAATTACTGTTGTTTCGCAAATGTATTTTGCAAAAAACTGCTGTAACCTACTTATATGTAGGTATTATTCGGCGACTGTACTTCTCTGAACAATAATAATAATAATGATAATAATAATGATGATGATGATTATTATTATTATTATTATTGTGATTAATATTTAAAGACGACCACACCTTACTTAGTAATTCATTGATGTTGTTGTGAAGTGGCAGTAAAGTAGTTAAAGCATTTCATGCATACACTTGTTCCCGTTCTAGGTCACTTTTACTAAGACATCTTCCACGGCTTTATCTCATAACTATATTCTATGAATATAGGCTACGATATATATATGAATCCTAAGAGAAATCATAATTACTTGCATTATTGAATAGAAAAGATGACAGAACTTACTCGCGTATACTCGCGTAAACGAAGATAAGAGAACTTTAGTAAGTTCTTTAATTTATTATTATTATAATAATTATTTAATTATAACTCGATATTGTCATTATTTTATAATATAAATTATAACAACCATAGTAATAAACTCATGGCACAATTACAGACAATCAGAAGTTCACCGTAAAGTCCAAACGAACAATACTTGTTTAGTATTTAGTTTTGCTTATTTGATAGGGTATCTTAAAGATAACCACATTTTATCCAGAAAAGAACCCCTCAAGGCATGTTACCAATGGGGTAAAGTTTTTCTAGATAAATAGAAATTATTATTATTATCTTTATCGGTGCCATCAATAATATTGGCAGCAACGAGAGCGAGAAAACGGCGGTTAAGATTGTTTTCTACCACTTCCCATGCAAAATATCCATGCGAGACTAGCTCTGTCAAAGACCCTAGTGGGCCATCCTTTCTGTCTTGTTTTGTCGTGCATCAAAGACCAACGCGGCAATGACGAAAAGATGAGCCGGGGCGCCGGCCCGATTAAATCATGCGTCGTTGAAAGGGTAGCAAGCACAATCACACCGTACGTAATATCTCGCGTTCTTTTTGAGTACGCTAGCTCACATTCTCACATTACCGGCACCAAGTACAAATGAGGACTATGACAGCGCTATGTACGTCCGGTGATACACAAGGAGCTGCTATACACCTCCTTTTCTCACAGGAGCAGCCTCTGGGTAGATAAGACCTGACACTGATGTTGTTGTAATGTTTATCCTAAAAGCATTTCAGTCGTACTTTTAAAAAAGGGTCATGGAGAGCGATGTATATCATAATTCTGTTGATGCTCGTTCTCTCTGTACAGATAAGATTTCTTCTATACCAAAGCAACAAACATCATGTCCAGCATCATGCTTTTTTGAGAGATATTTCAAAGGGATGGTTGCGTATGACTCGAGAATTTATAGCAGCTCTAGCCACAAGGAAATGCCGCCTTAATATAGAAGGCGGCATTTCCTTGTGGCTGATCTGATCAAAAAGTCGCTTTATGCTTTCATTGTTGCAGGTTTAGCTGAATTCCACATTATTTCTATTTGAAGTTTGTCAAAGCCCCGGGCGTTGTTCGTGCTGATGTTCTTCCTTAGTTTGTGCTTGCTTTTGCAGCTATTGCAAAAGGTTGCTCTTGTTGGTATTAGGTTTGCTTGTCTTTCGGTTTATATAATTATTATATAGATTCTGTATTTAACAACCCACATAGCTGATATGATTTCTACTTTCATGAGTTGTTACTTATTGCACCTTGCTGCGTAACCTGAGAGCCAGTGCTGGAATTACATATATAAACTGGCAACAACGAATACATTCATTGGCTCTGCAGAAATCTGTCATCTTCTTACTCTATCGCTTTTTGACGCGTATTTTTCAAGGTGTTGGTGCTGTCACGGCTGCTTTTACTGTTGCTTTTCATGATGTTAGATTCTGCGGAAATTAGTCTACATCTGATGTTTTTATTAATGCTGCATTAGACTTATTTCGTTTTTTGTTATATGTTTGTCGTGAGGAAAGAATTTTGCTTGTTGTTTTCGTCGTCGTTGTTGCTTTGTGATCAGTGACGTTATTATTGTTGTTTCGCTGAAGTTTGCTACTACATATTTCTTAAAACCGTTAGTTTCGGAGATGGCTACACTTTTTTTAGTTGTTTTTCTGGTGTTGCCTTCTATAGCCCAAATGAGCGCATGTTGTTTATGATCATTTTTCGGATCCAGTCCAGCTAAACATTTCAAATAGGCTTCTGTTGGGGCGGTACCAACTGAGGTTTTTGTGTTGCTTTCGTTATTGTTCATGTTGGTGTTAATGTTGAACTTAAAAAAAATTCGAAAAAAAGCTTGAGGCTGCGGCTGCTGGATTCTGAAGTATAGATTGGTGAAGAAGTGAAGTGAGTATCGTATCCAGTCCATTAAGGCAGCATTAATATAGAAGCAAATATGATACATTTAACGTTAGTGTTTTAGCTTCAGTTCAAAGGACGTTATATCCATAATCCTTGGTATGTACAAATCATTTTATGTGATTCGATCCTACCGTATACATGTCTAGTTGTCACTTAACGTCTAAATTCTGCACAATTGCTCGGTATTTTTTTAAATTTTACTCTCACCCGTCGAAACCCAAATGGTATGTTTTGTACTACCCAAAAATTTCCATATACATACGGGTCTCTGTTGTTGTTGCTGGGGCGCCTGTGGTCTTTGTTGGGGTGTTTGGTTTGGCGCTTGTTGTCTAGGTGCGCCCTGTTGTCCTGGTGCCTGCTGGGGACCACTCTGTGCCTGCTGTGGAGGTTTCTGTTGAGGAGGTGTCCCACCTCGGGGGCCAGCTGCCTGTTGCGGCGGGTGAGGACTAGGAGCCCCTTGTGGCATTGCCCCTCCGGTCTGAAATACCTTAAGTTTCCTACAAAAACATCGACGTAAAAATAGGAATACAAAAAACAGGAAAAAATGAATTTGTAGTAACTTATGCATCACTGGCTTCTCCGCTCAATTTAGATAAGCTGGCCGCTTGAAGCAAAATCGTCTCAAAAAATACTGTTAATGTTAATACATATTCACTATTATATTTAAAAAATCCCCTTGATTGTGACTACAATTTCACGAGAACCAATACTTGAAGAATAAGTACACTGCCAATAAATACAATACACTGCCAATAATCATGCTCGGCATGATTATTACTTACGCGATTACTCGGTTACTTACTCGGTGAGTTCCTGTATGTGCTTTTGCATCTTGGCCTTTTCCTGTTCGAGGTCGGCCATAATGTCGAGTAACCGATTAATTTCAGCTTCATCGGCACCACCTCCGCCACCGCCTTGGCTAAGTTTCATTTCGAGGTCTGCGCATCGCATCGTCATTTCTTGTAGCTTCTGAATGAGAGCCTCGTCCGGACCGCCACCATCCGCGTTAGCACCTTGAGCGGCCAACGCCTGCTTTTGTTTCTCCAGGTCGGTTTGAGCCTGCAATAAAATTACTTTTAATTGAACTCAGTCCTTTTAAACAATAAAATGTCATTATAAAACTGATTGTGCATATTTTAACCTTCTTAACGTTGGCCTCCGCAGCATCAATTTGCTCTTTCCTCTTCCTGAGTTTCTGTTCGAGTTGTTCGAACGCTTTATGCCTCTCATCCAGCTGTTTCTTCATCGCGACTAGCTCTGCTTCTGCTTGAGCCTGCAACGTAACGTCAACCAGAAGAACAAACAAATAAAAAGACAAAAAAGCAATGTTACCAATTCTCGTCGCAGCACGTAACATGAAAGTTACGATAAGCAAGTAAGCAAGTAAGGGATTCTTACATATGAGATTTACATTGATTGAATAAGTTAGAGGCTGATATCTTTCATTCTAGGTATACATTTTATATCAAGAAAACGGTGAAAAATAACAAGGGTATATAGTTTATAAGAAGCCAGCGTTTCTTTTCGGTTAGATAATTGCGCACCTGTTGAGCATTATTGGCCTTGTTTGTCTGGCCGGCCTGAGCTAGCTGCACCTGCAGTTGCTGTAGTTGCTGTTGTAAAGCTGTCTGTTGTTGACTGCCAGTCTGAATTGTGGCCTGCGTATAATTTTATAAAAAGGAACGCGCGTGACGTACGATACACCAGTTAACTCAATATTATGATAAGAAATGCGCCACGAGGAAAAACCGACGTTTTCTTATTCATTGCTGTATTGTACTACGATTTAAACGTTATTTTAAGGTTTTTGTACCAGTTGAATTATTTTTTTCGTTAATCAACAAATATAGAGTTCCTCTTTCCTTGAATAAACTAACTAATATATATATATATATATATATATATATATAT
>MNPL01003017.1:0-16972 GCA_002081605.1 Tropilaelaps mercedesae
TATATATATATATATATATATATATATATATATATATATATCGTTCTCGCAAATACATATATATATATATATATATATGTACTCGCGAGAACTCAGCTGGGCCAGGCGTTTATAGTAAATTGGGATTCCGCGTTCTGATGGATCGTCTAAACGAATAGAAGAATAATATATATGTATATCAGTTAGGATAAACGTGTTCTCTCTTTGTTTGCTATCCAAATGAATCTTCTTTAACTGCGATGAATAAATTTCTTTTCGAAGTGCTCTATATGTTATACTACATCGATCTGTCGTGTCGGAAGCTGGCGTTTATGGCAGCGCTAGCGATCGTCAAATAAATATCAGTGAAGTATTATAAAAAAAAAACTGTGTACAAATGGATGGCAGGATAGAAGTAGACAGTGTTCTACTCGTATATAACTGTGGAAAGGCGCAATTGTTTTTAGGTTTTCCCTTTTTTTTCGTATTTTCTTGTTACATTTGTCGCCAAACCGTGGCCTTCTGATGGCAGTTCTTAAACCAGCAAAACGATATCGGAAATTCACACGACACTCGTTTTGAAGGTAAGCCAGCAACATTACGTTTCCAGCTCTTGAAAAGAATTTCCAAAGAAAGGTGTTTATAAGTATTTATTTGTCCATCGGCCAAGGCGACACAAGATCATAAGCATCGAAATTATACTGGCAACTAGTACGAAAAAAGCTACAAATAAAAATCCTCAAGTTGATAGTTTCTGTCATTTCAGATATGTTTTTGTGACCCGCAACAAATGTAATTTTTTCTGTTTCGCATGGACTTTCTTTTACTGTCGAGAATTCACATAAATGTTAGCCTGGTAACATAACTATTGGTGGTTGCACAACGTCGATATTTTTGTTTGTTTCCCGCCATGCGTGTCAGCATACCAATTTTTGCTCTCATTTGACTTCTACTGGTTGGAGATTTTCTACAGCATAATCTGATCGTACCTGTCATCATGGGGATCGTGTTATCACTAGCGTGGTTCTTGTACAGCCTCAAACGCATCATCCTCTGAAATGGGCTGGGACTTATCGACATTATTATTAGACGACCTTGTATGCATTTAGCAAAAACTAAGCACAGTTGTTATGTTCTATGGTAGTAACAGTTCTTTCCGGTAATGGTAGTTATTTAGTAATGATTTGCCCAGCCCGAACCGCCCAATCTGCACCCCGATGAAACCCAACCGGCCAAGAAATCAGAACAAATTGAATTGGCTATTCAACGTCATCCGGCAGCTGCCGGTTTCCTTCGATAAGGAAAACATTTTGGCAGTCACGTTTCACCTATATCTACGATATGTTTTTTAAATCGACATAGTAAAAGCAATAAAAAACATATTGCCGTATAATAATTTCAACCAGCAAGTGAAACAAATATGTGGCCTATATTTTTTGAAGCTAACCATCGGCCAACAGTTAATGTCCGGTAGTACTTTCGGCATTACTTTGTAAGACGAATTCCGTATAAATGTAAATGTGCAACGTCGGGGATCGAACCCGTACACCTACGTGTTTCCTCTTGTCGCCAAGCGCGCTGAAGGACACGTACCAGTCATGTGGAACAAGTACGCCTATGCTTGTCATGCAATGGATTGAAAAGCGGCTCGTACAAGGTGATTCGAGTAGAAGACGAAATTTCACAAAAGAAAATATCCAGCTACGAAGCAAAATAGGATGCACTTTGAAACCCTCAAACGAGCAGGTGTTTGAAGGTTGGTAACGCTTTTCAGGACCACTCCGGTTTGTATCAGCTCGTCCGGAATATCTGGTAGCGGCTTGATTCATTGCGACAGTCTGTAAAAGCCAACGGTTTGTAGAAGTGGATTTGAGGCTTACGTTTCCGACATCCAGATTAAACTGACAGCAAACAGGGTGCCCCAATGTATCAGGTGCCGAGTGGCTTCAGTGTATTCGCGTCCGCTCCGATCATTAGGTCGTACGTACAGGCCAGAATAAAATTGAAACTGGCATTCCGATGTGAATCTCTAAACGCTTAATATTGTACGAAGACACCGACAAAATCGAAAGTTTAAAACAGAGCGAAACTTCGGCCAGCCGTAACGGGGTGGTTTACGTCACGGCCACAAACCGCACGGAGCTGTCACGATGAAAAATTGCTTACCTCCTCTGCTTTACGATACGATGAGCCGTTGAACAAAGCAACTGTAGTCAACCTTTCAGCAGGGACTAGCCTATGATATTTATTTGCCAATATATACCACCTACAGGCCTACTCTACCCAATTCTAAAGATATGAATAGACACAAAATAATATTATCAGATAAGGCGCTTCCTGTTATATGACTGTAGTGCTGTATATGGTGACATAATAATCGAACAAAAATACCGTAATGGCCGTTATGGTGTTTTCACCGGCGAAAACAATTCACACTAACAGTATGCCAATAGATGCGTGAATGTCACCAGGCGGACGGCGCGCCTTCGTTGACCGTCACGAATCCCCTTACTGAAATGTGTGATGATGTTTTTTTGCACGATTGCTACAATTCTGTTCCATTTGATGGAGTACCGGTTTAATGTGCGCGTCGGGCTCATCAACGTATACGCGTTATAAGAACTCCGGGTCTCCCGACCAACGATTGGAACCGAAGCAAACAGATTTCCAGCTTACCGCTTTTAATGTTATGCTTCGCCGCCTCCCAAAGGGCGGGAGACGATGTTGACTATGAGTCTACGAGTGTAGCCTAGTATACCTAGTAGCTAACGGTGCACAACGGCGTATCTGGAAAGCGCCTGCTCGCCTGTGGAACAAGCAGCGCTCGACACCGTCGTGGTGGCCAACATGTCTCGCGTATCCGGCATGCAAATCAGCCGCTACCAGCATTTGTGTACGTGGACGTGCCTGGCGCAGCCTACACGGCTCGTCATTTTGTGCTGTGTATGTATGCACGTTTGTGTGAACAAGATTTCTTTGGCATGATTGTAGCGGTTACGAGACAGCAACTGGCCGCCGCCGCCTGCCTACGCCGAAACAACGGAACGTCCCATTGACGCCTTCAGCAGCGGGTTAAAAGCGGTTTCCTATGTCGGCATAGCGAACTTGTTGGGTGGCAGGAAGCGAAATGATTTGTATTCCAGAAAGATTTTGTAAATCGCATCGCGACAGCGGCTGTTGGCGGTACTCGTCCCACGGAGTTGTCGGTAATTCATCTGCTGTCAAGGAGACGTTGAAAAGCTTGCGGCAACGACAGTATCATCCACGACGACACCGGTAATGCATTCAAGTTCGAATGGATTGCAGGCGCATGCTGGCGAAGGCGTGATAAATCCATATTTAGCTGTGGGACGACAGCTACCAGCAAAGCTCTATATCCGGCCACCCATAATGAACTGGATAAGACCTACCGATATAAGCGTATCGCGAGCTCGATGAAGTCTACCAATAGACCGATGTCTAATCTAAAATGCTACCAGTGTTACGAGTTAATAGTTGAAAATTCCATTTGTGCCATCTGTGCGTATGTCTGCGAATGCGTGCATGTTGGCATCTTCTGCCAACGTATACGCGCACCATTGTTGGCAGTAGCAACAACGACACCACGTGTCCACCATATCATGCATACTATATGAAAATTACGGCAAAAGGAATTCCTCGGGTCTCCACGTCCTAGATGCTTTATCTTTGTTTCACTCTCCAGATAGAGGCCAACTTGTCTCTGTCCTGACAGCGCTTGAGTCCCCGGAATGGCGCTGCGAAGAGCCGTGTTGCATTTCCAGCATCACTTGATCCATGCTCTGCGACGTTATACCGCAACTTGCCATCGTTTTCCCGGATGCCAGGCTCAGGATTGCTTCCTAGAAAGTCTTTGGGGGAGAGTATTCCTCATTTCTGCCAGCGTCAGGAGTGAGTTTTCGCCGTACTTGCTCGTATGTTCCTTCGCAGATCATCCAACGGTGTTAGGATGCTAGGCTATTTTTCGCTATCATATGGCCTTGTATGTGCGGCCAATAATTGAACGTTATCAGCGTCTCCATGTCGATAAAAAATGTGTTCATATGTGTTTTTTTTCCATGCAAGATTAGGCGCATTTCGTACGTCTTAACGTCAGTGTAAATTCAGGGGCTTCGTCGTAGTTCGTCTTCATCGCCGTGTTCGGCTTAACGTTTCAAACACTGTTCATGTCCCCAGCTGCCATCAGTGTCATAAGATAGCAGATATCATGCGAGAGTGCCCGATTTCGCACCGATGAGGCTCTTGGATTCGATCAAGTGTTAAAAGAAACACAGAGCACAAATAACATATCATGTACTATCTCAGCTTTGAAAACACTAACACATCATTAAACAAAGCACAGTGAAGTTGGGGAAATCATCAGCCCATATCAAGATACGGGGTTCTGCTTTTGCGTTGCTTCATAAAACGGGAGACACAGGTCACCGACATCTGTCGAGTTCTGTGCCTGGTGACTTTGTGGAGCAAATTTTCAGTAAAAGCACGGAATGACTCCGACATTTGCGGGCGACATTTCGACACGACGGTGCCCTGAGTTTCACTGCTTTGGTGAAAAGCTGGTGACATAGTATAAAATTTAACCGTCATTCTACGACGTCATTGTTGACGGAAAACGTCTTCCATGTTGGATGATTAACTGCTACAGTGCTTTCATCTAAAATGGTCAACACCGTCTTTTAAGGATGATTTGTCTGGAAGGGACAGGAGCTGATTAGTAACACCTGAAAGAACCGGCACAAGTCATTTCGCACCGACTGTGCATGATAAAAACTAGATTATGCTGACTCAATTTGCCTGCCGTCAAGTACCTTCTCGCTGTTGATTTTCACGAAAATGAGTTGTGGTAAGCAAGTTTTCATCAAGCTTCAACGGCTGAAAGGAGGCGGTTCGTCTCCTTCGGGAAAAATGGCCACCTCTGCGGGGTAAACATGCTGCAGCCATTCAACCTTACCTTCCAAGCCTTTGGTAAGTAACAGCCTCGCAAAGATGCATATACGCACGACTCAACGGCCGTGTCATCGAACAAGTCCAGTCTGGTTGGCGCGCACACACACGTAAGCACATAGCAACGTGTTTGTGTGCAATCAACGAACGCCCGCGCGCACAGCTGGAAGAAGTCGAGGGCCTGATGCCTGCAACAGCATCTACAACGATTGTTGCCAATGATTACGTTGATCTGTCCATCCATGGCGGGTAATGCTCTTGGGGTAGTCGGCGCTGAAGCCATAGTGGGTGTAAGTTACTTTTTTACCCTGATGATTATCTTTTACCAACTGAGATGTCTTGCCTAGCACTGTCTAGTTTTTCCTGACTAATGCTTTCTTGCTCGCATCATGAAGTGTCAAATGCACATGTTGTCGCCGTTGCTGTAGTCGTGGTAGTAGTAGTAGTAGTTGTTGTCGTTGTCATCGTTGTTGCTGCCGTTGTTGTTTGTTGTCAACACCGGTACAAACGCTTGTGTTCGTCCCGTTCTTCGTTTTTTGACTTTGAAAGCACAAGGTTTTCTTCCTCGCTCCTCCGATGCCAAAAGAACCTCACGAAAACGATTCGAACGCCGATCACACCAGAGCATGGGTCGACTGAACACGGAAACTCTAGTGCCTGAGCCTATAATAATCAAAATGTGCATAATAATTGCGTAACGCTCAGGACACTTGTATCGAGCTGCTAGACGGGCATGCCGTGCCGAGTTCGGTGGTTTGGTGCATGCGCGTGTGCCTTGCAACCGGAAAGGTACGTAGGTGGGTGCACAGGTTCGAACCCCGCGGTTGCACATTCATATGGGGTGGTCCGTCTTACAAAATAATGCAAAAAGCGCTATCGGGGACGTTAAATGTTGGCTGATGGTCGAACTACGCGTGTGTAGTAATGTGGCGTGACCCGTATCTGCAGATTCCAGGGCCTACGTTGATACCTTCTCGATGAACTGTAGTATTCGTATGCTTGCCTCTAGAAGAGCCAGGGTTAGTATGTAGTCTGTGGCGAGAGCCAAAGTGCTCGTAGTGCTTAAAGACTTCTCCGGGATCCCTTGGTATGTATGTATTCAATTTCTCGAAGTCGAAGTTCCTCGAGCCCTGCGCCGGACAACTTTAGATTACAGGCTCAGTTCGAAATGTGTCCCGCACTAGCCGTAGTGGCCAAGACCATAAAGCCGTTGGCTGTCAGCCGGTTCGCCACTCTTTCTATTGGACGGTTCTCGCCTCAGGGCTATTATTTGCACCCAATCGAAGGCCGCTCCAAAGCTGTCACAGCGTATACAAAAACGGAGCGCAACGAAAATTGACAATAAACTTCGAAACAAAGTGAAACTGACAAAGTGCTTGAAGCTTTTTGGGGCTTACTCTGCAGTAAAATGTTGCAAGTTAACGACACAAAAGATGCGAAAAGACAAAAGATGCGCTTACGGCGTTGCGTGGGGATGCCCCGTGCTTCGTTCGGGTGCTTTGCACCACATGCTCGTATCTCTTGTCTACAGCACCAGTTATTACCCAGTTGAAGTTCACAACCCTTCTCTGTCGATTCAAAGTTCCAAACCCTTGGATAGGCTAGCGATTCGCCGAAGGCCCCGTAATAACGATGTACCGGTCGTGCAAATTTCGCGTCGCCTGCGCCGGTTCTAGCGAGCGACAGAGATCGCCGCAAATGTCAGCATCCCCAGAGCGATTTCTATGTGCACCAATCAACATTTTCATCAGCATAAACAGGATTGTCAGCCTCCAGTGGATTAAACGTCGACGATGCGATTGCCCTACAGGGCAACCATAATAAAGGCAAAGTTGCAACGTAAGTACCGAGAGAAGGGGAGAGAGGAATTTGTGCTAAGCACGATGGAAAAAAAGGCTCATCGATCAGGCCAGTTTAACAGTGAAGACTATGAACGTGAAGACCATTGACGATAAAGCACGAAGCTGTAAAGACAAATGTTTGTCACCCCGTTCTGTACTAACCAACGGCAAGTGCCAGGTCAACTAGACACAGCTGATACAACGTTTACTGCTCGACATTCAGGTGTTAAGCACATGCCAAATTCGACGGAACCGAGTGAAATCGCCTTCCCTTGAAACGACGTTTGTAACGATTACAATCAGCCTCTAGAATCGGGTGAAAGCTGTTCAGAGCGGAGACTCCGCTGTCGGCCCGGGTCGGTCCTCCCGAACCGCCGCAAGTAAGGCAACGATATGCCCCACGATTGCCCGACTCGTCGGGGGTTAAAGTGTGGTAAACTGTAGCAACGACACGGCTGCCCACAAGGAATGGCTGTAAGTACGATGGAAGGAGAAGGTCGGACAGAGTGTGGATCACCAACGATTCTATTTTCAGCCGTAATCCGCCGCTTGCTGGTAGACAATTTCATAGATCGCACGGCACCTCTTGTTCTTCCTACATCAAACTGTTGTGGGGATGGGACAGCCAGGTCTATTTTTATGGGTACGTACTTATTGGCAATGGAAGAAGCATCGATAATACTCATGATCGGGGCTTACCATCAGTGGCCGCGTATCAACGCGGCGCCTATGAATTGCCATATCGTTCTTTCGTAGATCAAAACTATTCATGAATCAACTCGAAGTGATTCTTGAATCACGATATCATCCAACGTTAAACACTGACCGGCTATGTTACGGACCGAATACAAAGCCATACATCTGATCAGGCCAACATTTTATTAGGACCTTAAGGAGTATAAGTTACCTGAAAATGTTTGGTGAAGTATTCTATTTGCTCGATTTTGATAGGTCGATGGCCAATGCAATGTACGTATATGATGCTAATAATTTTAGAACTCAATTTGGATTTTCGCTGATTTGTTTGTCAAGCAAGCGTATATCGTATGGAGTGCCTATGCCGTTTGCGAAATCCATTCCTGATGCAATGAGTAAAAAGGGCAAATTAAAATGGGGACTTTTTGTACTAAAATCGGTTGGAATTTAGCGTTCAGCTGTTCGTAACTGTGCTCAGGTATTGTGCGACCTTCGTCTTCTACGACCACTTCAGGAGGTCGAGGGCAGTCAGATTGCACTCAGTCACACGAACTTAGGTACATCTGTCGTGCGTTCCGTCTTTACAAGAAAATCAAATAAATGCCCGCGGATTTCTTGACAAAATTAGTAGTATTTAAAATGACGAAGTTGTCACTAATCCGGTTGATTACACTCGGCTTTCTTGTAAAAGGTGAACGCCTGCCTGTTTGTGTCGCAAAGGCAGAGAAACGAAACGTCAACAGAGCCGTTTTCTAGCTGAATTTAGGCTAATATCGCATTTCGTCAAACCTTCGCATGACTGCGTTGTCGGCTGCGCCCGTTGGTGTCGATATGAATGCTGGACTTAAAGGAAAGTTTATGTGATAGCCTGGTCACGCTCACCGTAAGCACGAGTCTACGAGCGTTTCAGCAAACAAACTTGAGATACGCAGGGGACGTCACGTATGCGTGTCGCGGGCATTTGCTGCCATCAGGCGTTGGGTGTACCGGAGGATGCAGGCCTAGAGGGCGGGAGCCTTTTGCGAATGAAAATTGGGATTGAGGTGTTTTTGTCTTAATGAGCATCCCCTCCGTGCGTAGAGTATATAAGAAAGATGTTTTCAGATTTTTTCATTAACTGAAGCGATCGTTATGGGCTAGCAGTTCGAGGGACATTTTTCTTTCTGCCTCTGTCTGGTCTTGGACGCTCTTAGCAGGGCCATGAAGCGCTAGTCGACTAAGACTAAAATATTTCAGCTTTTTTGTGCAATGTGTTGTTCTAGCTGTAGTATTATTGTTATTTTTCTGTTGATGGTGCTGCTGTTCTTCTGTTATCGTTAGCGCCTAGTGTCGAATGGAATGAACTTCATTGGATGATTAAGCGTCAGTTTTTGGACCACTCGTTACCACCCTACAGAGTCTGTATTAGATGGCCGTGCACTGACGCGACCATGGCGATGCGTCTGTTGAAACATCCCTTAACCAACCGTCCTGACTGACGCATCCACTCATCTCAGCCACCCCCCGCCTTTCCAGTCGAAGATATTCTTCCAGCAGTCCGTACTGTTAGTTGATCACTACCCCAGCAATATACAGAACGCCATCTAGCCGTTAGATATGGCTCTTGAGGCGCTTGAACCACACTCACGCACTTCAGTTCTTCTCTGTGTTATACATGTGTATATATTAGATCGGTAATTGTATGCGCATTTGACCCTTGTTTTAACGACAAACACCACTCGCAGGTGGATCTTAGTGACGCGCAATGCAGTACAAATACACACACACACGCACATACCGATGAAATCAAGTAAAACAGCAAATTATTATTATATACCAAACGAGCACTGATCAGCTGATTTTTCCGATGACGCAACATGAGCGCAGCTATGACCCCTGTGAGTGTCGCCTGTAACAAACTGTTATGATTGTCCAACGTCATTCGGCCATCATGATTTTTAGTTTACTATTATTATAGCGATTAGTAGTAGTGTTCGGGCAGAGACGCCAGAGCTAGCGAGTCACTAACTTCCGATTAACTGTGCTTGAGGCGGGCGTGTAATGTCGCGTCTCCACGCCTGTCTGCAAAGCCACCGTTTCTATTCATTTTGTTTAGGAATTCGACGCACGCCAGACAAAAGTCGTGAGAGACATTGAACCTAGCTGACCGCACTACCCTTTCAGGGTAAATGTACAGGCGGAAACGGGTAAAAATTCGAATACTGATTTCATAGGAGAGATCCGATTGCCGGTAAGCCTACTCGGTTTCCAACGGTCCGTATCAGGATGCTGAGAATCGAACGAGCGATTAATTGGGCACCCAATTGAACGAGGAACACCCACTCGCGTGACCATGGCTGGAAACGAACCACTCACGTGACACGACCACCACTGGTGCTGTTAGCGTCGCCCCAAAAGTAGGTAACATCACGACAAGAGACGACGACGACGCCCTGGGGGGCAACACTTGCACCAATGCGTACAGTTTCACTAGTAGACACGTTTTCCAGGCGAAATAAAGAAGAGCTGACCTAGGCTGACGACCCTAAAAGGCTATCCGGACTAAGAGAGGAGTTGCACCGTCCTTTCGTCCTCACGTCCTCACCCAGGAGGCAAACGAGTTGCTTTCGTTCACGAGCAATAAACCCATATGCCTTGGAGTTCGTCGGCGCTAATAAAGTGGGAGACTTTGTCGCGGACATGCCCCGTAACCAAGTGCCGGTGTGCGCGCGCGCGCGCGCTTCGTGATGCTGTCGCCGGAGGGGCAAAATGACAAAATGTGCTATTCGTTAGTACGTTGTTATGATCAGCGGGTCTATGAGCATCAAAGCATGTTCTTGTGTTCGTCGTTGATTGTTCAGACGTTCCGGCCTGACACATCGTATGCGCATAGCTCAGACGCAAAAGTGCAATGATTATCTTCCTGCTAGCTGACGATACGCTGCTGTTATGTTGATATCTATCGGGGTGCTCGCGTTGAATCGTCGCGGCCATTGGTAACGGCTGATGGAGGCTGTTGTTGGCGTTTATGCCGGGTGCCTTGCGACCACCCTTTTTTATCATGACTTTTTCTATTTTTTTTTTTATCTTTTTCTTGTAGTTTGCTTTTTTTTACGGCAATGCAGCTCATTCAATTATGGCACCACAACGTTTTCCCTAGGCAGGACGTGTTCGCGCGCGTCCGCGTATCTACGTCTCCCGATATCCCGGCGACCGTTCAAGACTGGTTTACAGCATCTTTTTTTTAGATCCATACTCCTATCTACTTATCTAGTGTACAAAATGTACGTGTATATATCGTGGAGCTGTTTCTACAACGAAGAAGGAAGTCTTTCGACGTCATGCTGCTCAATCCTGGTTCTCGGACGACGACAAACAGAGTTACGGTCTCAACTTCACTACGTACCTTAGAAGTGTGATTGCTCGTGCAACCACCTTGACTGTTGGCTCGTGACGGTTTCGGGGACACCAAATCTCGAAACGTTAGAGAACGAACTAACAGAATGTTTGTTAGGATATCCGAAATGTTTGTAGACGCCGGTCCACAGCTGACGGTTCAATCCGTTGGTTACTCCCTAACGTGATCGACTCTCTTCGATGCGCTTGGCAGGTGCCACAGTATGTTCAGCATACGCTTCAGAGAGGACGGCGTTCTGGTCCGATCAGCAAGAGAGGTTGTTTACACTCGACAGGAAGTAATCCTTCTCTTGATTTGAAAGCACTAAACAAACCACTTAACTCACTTTTTAATGCACACGAACTCCCCGTTCGTGTACCCTAGAGATAGGCACCCAGCGTTCGTGCCGATCTCTCTCGTCCGGGGAAAATCAACAATGGCCGGCCCTCGGATCCGTCACAGAACGGGCAAACAACAGAAAAAAAAGAAAACAAACGAGAGAGAATTGAATTGACCTAGACGTCGACGACTCCTTCAGTAACTCGCTAGGTACTGTTCTCCTTTCTATCGTGGTTTCCTGAGCAGTGTTGTACGCGGAGAGAACGACGGGAAGGGGGGAGGAGTCTTGTTGGCACGGGTGTCGTCTACCTGCGAGTAGATGAACGTCGAGCGTGCGATCGAGGACAAGAACGTGTGTTCCTTTGAATTTTCTCCGCTTAGCTTTGCTTCTTCGCCGTCTAGCCTTGGCTGTGCTCACTTGTACACGTTGAACTGTTGCAGATTTTTGTCTGGCTAACACTCCGGTTTGCGGTGTTGAGGGTGGGCGAACTCTCGCTGTTGCGCATTGATTGTAGATGAGGTGGCGTTTGCGCAGTTGAATCAGTTTCGGGGACAGGATCTTCGTCTTAACGGGCGATTGGAGTCGGTTGCAACGGCGGTGTTGGTTATACGGCCGCTTGAGCTGTCGCTGTTCGAGATGAGCTGATGTTGAGGTCGGATAATGGCGTTGGATGTTAAAGGCGCGACGTTGGCCCCCAATTGAGGTCACTCGAGCAGATGCCGAATGCGGTGGCGGTTGATTACGAAGCGGATGGCGCTGCTGACCAGAAGCACACGCAGGACACAGGCACGAGGACAACGTTGTAGGATAGCACCGAGACGTTGATAACGTCGACAACGAACGACGGCGTAAACAATGGACAATGGACGGGACACGACAGGACACAACGGCAACAGGTAACGAACGAATCCTGACGGCTTCGTTGTGCCTTTATTCCAGCAGCGATAGTTAAGGACGAAGACACACAGACGGACAAACGAGTACGCCTAGGTCGACGCTATACTCGGCGCGGTAATCCGGATCGTCGTCGACCGGGCAAAGGAACGGATTCCAGGAGGGGAACCGAGTAGGATGAATGGCTGCGCCCAAGGCTAGACACGGGTCGAAACTGGCGTTGAGAGACCGACTAGCCGTGGGGGGTGCATCGCGGCTCGGGGAGCGGTGGGCGCTGCGAACGGCGCCCCGTCTCGCTTTGCCTCCGAGTTTTCCTTTGTTCGTGCGTGTTGCAGCTGCGTTTGTGGTTGAATGTTAGTTATATCCAGACGTGGAACAAAACTTGTCAATAGTCCTGATCAGATACTTCACTGAAAACTTCACACGCACACAAAAACGTCTACGAGTCGGGCCCGTCTATAGGGGCCAGTTTACTTCACGGGGAGGCACGAAACGTGACCGCAAAGTTTGTGTGGTTGAAGAGATCAACGTGGTCGGCACGTGACACGGGACCAGATCGGTGGTGGGACAGAACTGTGATGACACGAATTACAAGGCTCGTCTACACAAACGAAGAGACATCACCCAACCAACAAACATCCACCGACGAAAGCAACAGCGACGAGGGACTATCAGGGAACAATCAGGCGATGCTTATGATAAAGACAACATGGACGTACACGGCGAGGACACGGTATCTTGTGAATCGTGCCTGTTTTCTGCTATTCGTCGTACATGAAGCTAAGGAGCGTAGGCGATGCACAGGAGTGCCTGCATTCATATGCACCCATCGGAAACCGGTGCACTCAGTGAGACGCTAATGTCGGTTAATAATGCATACGACATTGATTCGGTCAGTCAATTAAGTCGATCAATCACGACGCATAAACGGTGATTGTCCTTGTTGCTCGGCTTTAAGGGCTTTGTGTTTCCTTTCTCTGATTTTCGAGACGTCATGCGTGACCGTGTACGGCTTTTCTGCTTCTTTTTGTGCCGATTTTTTTTCTCCGTTTCTGTTCAACTCTTTCGCACAGACGTCGCGCGCACACACA
The DNA here is from genome assembly GCA_002081605.1 of Tropilaelaps mercedesae. Classification (NCBI taxonomy): domain Eukaryota; kingdom Metazoa; phylum Arthropoda; class Arachnida; order Mesostigmata; family Laelapidae; genus Tropilaelaps; species Tropilaelaps mercedesae. Next base: position 13,180 of record MNPL01003017.1, read on the forward strand.
GCCAGATGGTATACGGCGAGTGACACAAATACGCTGCGGCGTGTCGTGTTGCGATGATCAGGGGGAGATGGGGATGAAGGGGATATCTGGTACGGGACGATTTTTTCGTTGGAGGGAACAAGTGAGGTAGCTATACTACGACGATACTCGGGGGCGACGAAAATGAAGACGAAGAACAAAACGACGAAAACGATGACGACCACAACGGGACGAGCGAACGGATTCACAACGAATTGACGGTTGATGACGAAAACGGAACAGAACGACAGAACGCAGAACGGGCAGCACAACAAAGCGCGGGGTGCGCGGACGGCCGACTGAAGCCGCTCTTTGGACAGCGCACGGCCAACGCGGCGTCGGCGAGAAGAACCAACCCGCGACACGCCGAAGGGGGGAGAACACAGTTGGGAGAGCGCGCGGGCAAACACCAACACGGCCGCACACGCGACGCCAGACCAAATAGAATAGAAGGTAGGTAGGTCGATCGGCAGACCCCGGTGACGCTGAACGGTGCTGGATGACGAAGTCATACGGCATTTAGGAATGGGGCAGCGCTGGATAAACTACCAACAGCTGAAGAGCAGGTAAACAGGTGCTCAGGCCACACCGAAAGAAAGCACCACTGCCAACGGCCAGATTACAGCATCCGACGAAACAGGATCAACATTAATATTAACCAGCTGATACAAGAATTCGCGAAACACGTTGCCTCGAACTGCGCTAGGCACGAACACGAGCCATCTCCGCTTCCACCTCACAGATATAACCGAAAACTGCAGTACTTTAGCAAAATTCAACAACGACAATAATAATAATAGTAGTAGTAGTAGTCGTAGTAGTAAAGGCGACGATGACGACGAGAATAACAGCAACAACCGAGATCAATAACGGATTATTCAGTCTGCGACGAAGCTGTATGTTATGCGCGTGTCATTTCATCGATTTGAGTGCCCCCCATGTGAGGGAGCCTACGCATTGTGTCAGACAGAAAGTACAACGGCAGTTAGCGACTGCGTTAATAGGGAAAAGAAGCAACGCAATGCACGGTAATACTGTATCACATTTCTGTATACAATGTCATGCGCGGTGTTAATATCTGCTACCTCAAGGTCAACTTCGAGCAAAGCCTCGAAGCCCGTTCGCGATGACGACAAACGTCCGTCGCACAGCTACAAAGAACAAGTTTGTAGATGCAAACGTGCTAATTGAACTAGCCCACGTCAGTGAGTAGTTTCTACCTTGTCAGAAGGTCTTACAAACAACTGTTGATGGGGAATCAGCTCCAGTCACTCTATAATTATTTTCGTCACTGAAAAATGTTTCTTCCGCCGGTTAGCTTCTTTGGCTGGCTGTAAAGCCGTAGACCCGTTCCGCTGGCGACGCAGGCTCTTTTGTGAGGCGGACGCTCCACAAAGTGATGCGTTAGAGGCTCCAAACAAAACGGGCTAGCGAATGATTACAAGGTCGCTTACAGCGTCGAGAATTTCCACATCGTTTCCCTCTTCGTTGCTTAAGAGGAGATCTTCAAGAAGAGATCATCCACCATAGTAGATTTTTGCCAGTTGCGCGGCGGAGACCAATTCAGAAGTACTATGAGGGGCGGATCATACTCACGCTGAACGCAGCTCCACCTTAAGATAGTGTGATCGCTTCAGTTTGATATTAAAAAATTGTTGCTCAAAGCTGAATACCGAATATGCGGCCCTGGAATGGATAGTACGCTTCCTGTCACCCAATCTTGGCGGCAATCAAATCAAACAATGATCATCGACGCCAACGAGGCCGCAGTTGGCATTTTGCCTTGTTCACAATCAAATTTATCAATTCGTTTTGGCATCATGTCTTAGTGTTGTCCAGTAAAGCTAAATTGTGCTCAAGTACTTTCGGTCAACACAGGAAAATCGCACGTTACAAGCTTCATCCTGATTGTTTACGGAAACGGTAGTTAGACATAGCCTTTCGTGTCAACGCAACAATACCGCCTTGCCAGCACGATCGGTAAATCAACACTGATATTTTTTATCCATGTAATCCTTGGATCAAGCTTTGAGTCAAGCTGTCCTTAGATGACAGTGCAATTCAACTTTGAACATGGAACCCGACAGTTTTCTAGGTGGCAGTCTTAAGCTAAGTCTCATTCTCGTATAGTGACAAACAAATGCGATTTAAAAAAAAAACAAACGTTATTTTTCGTTGTTAGACGGGCACGTATGGATTGCACTTTGCGTTGTAGGCCAGTACACGCATCATCTGCCCTGAGCATAACAGGTGACAACGTCGACGAAAAGACGACGTCGACTCGCCTAGTTCGTACGACCGCCACGGTGCGGACTGTCGTCAGGCCACAACGCAGTTCTGCGTTCCGGAAAACATCTAGGAATTTGTCAACTATCCTCTTGCACAAGTGGCAGTCATATTAGCTGCGTCCGTTATGAAGGGCAGGTCAACTGGCCCTGTAGGACTAAGTTGTCGTTTGCCAACTTATCGGATATTAGCCTGTACCTTCCCTTATCGCTGCGATGTGTCAGATATACCGCCAGACCGCTGAGCAGTAAATGTATCTCGGAATGATAAGTGTTTCGTACAGTCCAGTAACAATAAAAACCTACACTATTATAATAAACCGCCTGCACATTGCGTTGCATATTGAAAAAAAACTGCGTAGTGGGTCACCTCAGCCACATGCCGATCGACGTCAAGTGTTCGTGCGACGTGATATCAAGATAATGGTGTCAAAAATATAGCGCTTGGTGACGGTAATGGTGTATTCATTGTTCAACTTAGTGGAACATATAATAGCGAATTTTGTAATAGAGATTAACATAACATTCGTGTTACACCACACTCTTACCGAGCCAAGTGCTGAGTGAAACCGAATCGCAGATGGGGTCCGCTCAGTTGTGAAACGCTGACGTGGCACACTCGGATTACCTTGTACAGCAAATTATTTTCAAGTCTACCGCAAGAATACTGAACAAAAGAAGTGCCACTCAGGAGTCCCGGGGGAGTCGCTGATGTACTCAAATCACATGGGTTGAGGGGACTATTGATTTTCCACACTATTTCTATTCGTAGGGTAGCTTCAAACCCATTCGGTGCTTTTTGCGGTATTAATGATCAGCCAAAACTTAGTAAATAGAAGACTGCGATCTTTAAGGTCAAAGACTTCGAAAAGTGAACTTTCAAATAATGAATGTCTATGCCTTGAATGAATCGGCATGACAATGCTTATGGTTATGCATCGCCTCTGCCAGTTGAGCTTTTGTAAAATTCCCCCTAGTAAAACCCACTCTGTTAATAGCGCGGACTTGGGGTATCAAAAGAATCGTTCACAGCAAGGTGCCTATAAATGTGGTCTGCCAGGACGATTTCTCGAAAATGAGAAACCTTATAAACCATTGGGAAACTGGCCTGAAGTAGACATAATTAACAATTTATTTCTTATTTTTGATATAGTATCTTCGAACATAGATTTCCTAAAAGGCGTCTGTATTGCGCAATCCGATGTGGGATTAACAAGCGAGCGTTACATACAAAATCTTGTTATACGATTGCAATGTGTGACTACAGTGTCCTGATCTTAGTAACACACTACTTTGTAAAAGAGCTCGATTAAGAAGAAATTCATATTAGGATTAGTGCCATCGCTTAATAATGCGTTCATTTCGTCCTGCAATAGGAAATATTATAGCCCCAAAACCTATCGTGACCTAAGCATGTACATTGGTCTAACTTAGACCTAATACTTCATAATTTAAATGCAATTTATATATATATATATATATATATATAT
>MNPL01003018.1:0-20401 GCA_002081605.1 Tropilaelaps mercedesae
TATATATATATATATATATATATATATATATATAGTTTTCCTTTAAATTGAATTTTTCGTACAGCATGCTCTAGATGAACTGAAAAAACTAGAACTGAAATTTAAGCTGAGGAAATGGTTGATAGATCACCTCCACAACACATAAATACAAACGTACATCCCAGTTTAATGTTACACAAACAGAGGACAGTCTTAGGTTACACATGAGGTGGGTGGACAAGACACGAACGAGGTTATTATCTGAAGGCATTACGCCGCTTGTACAGGAAAATACTAAAAGCCATTAATTGTATAGCGATGATAAATGCAGCGCTATCCGATGGCACTCGCTTAATCTAGACATATCTGCTTTAAATTTAACAAGGCATTAGGCAGAAAATTTCCGGGATTCGATGAAACATTTGTGTTTACCAGGCAGACTGTCACGAAAGTCTATTGCTACTTTTTGTCATTTTTTTCTCTTAATGTAGTATATGCGCAAATTGCCTTTTATATAACTACGAACCAGGTAGCTTCCAAGAAGAGAAGCTGTTAAATGTAGTATACCGGAAATGAGAAGAATATCAATGAACATTAAGAAATAAGTCATCTTCGACTTACTGGAAGCTATCGGAATGCTCCTTTTCTCGTCTAGCTATCAACCTCAAATCGCTGTGAAGTCGTCATGTCCAGCTCCACCGTGGGCTGGCGAGGATCAGACACAATTCGCGTAAATGGACACCGTGTTGTACAATCTATCCTCACTTTGTTTAGCAAGAGCTTGATGATGGACTGGAATAGCATCTGAAATTTTAGCACACTTGGCATTAGTGACGATTGTATGGGCGTGTTTGTGTAATCGAACTAAGTCTAACGTCAGCTTGACTTTCACAGATAGGCTCTATGAATGAATAGATTACATCGCTCCACCTCAGATCTCATTCGTCCCTGAGGGTTACCATAGCCATCATCGCATTTGGCTCGTTTTGCTAACGGACAGCAAAGGAACAACGGCCTCGAGCATTTGCTGAGTCATGCCGCTTGCTGCTCAGGCAGAGGGGCAAGAAGCCCCCTCAACAGGATGGGACTGGTTGAGATCTAGGACTGAGGGACTTAGTCTAATCAAGGATAGTCGTAGAAGCAGCCTCTTGGCCAACAGCCTGAGGCGGGAGATCTGGCCAGGGGGAGGCATTGCCGGCTGTTAGAGAAGGGGGATAGTCTCGTTTCATAGGCTTGGCAAATCATGTAGTCAGTTGTTGTGCTTACTGAAGCTCACTTACTGAGGCGACTAGGACCGCTAGTAGTGGTCAAAGTGGCAGCATATAGAGGTATCGGTAGTAGCGATGAAAGCACCAGTAAAATGCTTTGTTTGGAGATTTGGCCTCGGTAGAAAAGCGAGAGAAAAGTAAAGCAAATGGAACGGTATTTGTGAAGAAATCTTATCCATTGGGTTCCGCTTTGACGACCTATGAATGTACCAGTACCACGAAAGTAACATGATCTAGATATCAAGAATATGCATATACTCAATTACAAATTGAGAAAATGAACGTCTAGTAAAGACAACTGACACCTGTTTTAGGCATAAAACAGGACACTATCTCCCCTTAGGCCTGTGCCAAACTTACCATGATATTGATATATAGCAGCTCTTAGAAAAACGTATGTACTACCAAAAGTTTGACTAACATACCCCGGATGGCATATTCGCAGGTGCTTGTATGTCTTTCACCTTTAAAAAGACATTTCCCCGTTCTTTAGAAATCTGACGCTGCGGAAACTTTCGACAGGTCTTCTAGGTAGACTTTTTTCCTTACGCAGATTTTGTCAATCCGTGACATAAGCGAAATAGAAGTCCAAGACGTCAATAATGGACTAATAGGACCAGTTTATGGCATAAAATATACTTCTGTAGGAGACACGCAATCTACTGAATGCTAGTCCACTAAATCAAAAGACATGATTACATATTGGAACTTATCATAATGCTAGAAAGCTACAGTAATACGATATGTATATCCACCTTAAACATACGTAAGTGTTATTATTCTGACGCTTGGATTTCAGCCGCAGTAATGCCGTTAGCGCTCTTTCCTATCATTACCTCTTGTCTAAGATTATTATTTCTAATAATTTACAATCACGTCTAGTAGCGATAAGGGTGTCAACAATGCCAAGCATTGCTAGGCTGCCTGTGATATTTTGCCGCATGGGCACATTGTCTTCGTTTAGCGTTGGTCTCAGGTCTCTAGTGGAAAGGATTGAAGCACAAGTGTGAGGTGTAGAGCGTGGAGAGAGGAAGACGGTGTAACCTGAAAGATGAGTAGCAACCGAGGCGTGATCTGGGCAAGGACACGCAGACGACCCGTGCTTACGCACGTTGAAAACTTTTACTTTAGACGCAGATCCCTGCGGAACCTCCCACAACAAACAGATCCACTGAGAAGCGGAGTCATGATGGACATATTATCTTAGGGAGAGGTGCACAAACGAAGCTGTGTCTGTTCTCAACAATTTGCTGTTGTTGGCTGATTAAGTTGAATTCAACACATTACGTAAAACTTAATTTACAATGATAATCATAAGAATATCTCATAGAAACGCGCGTGGGACAGAGAAAAAGATGATTCTATTGACGATTCGGAATAATGTGCAGCTGGACTGGTGCGAGCACTTGCCATAGATGTTGATGCGCAGGTCGGGAATCACATACTGCAAATTACGATTGCGTTTGGTAATGGACACTGTTGCGCTGAAGGGAGAAGACGCTTGCTTGAGATTTGGCTCGGCTTAACCCACCAAATGCATCAAGCGCAACTACCCCGTGAGCACGTACGAAAATAAACGCCACTTATATGCCTAAGCATCAAAATCGGTGCAGGCCAATTAGAAAAAAAGCGTTTGACGACACGCTACGGTGCATTTTATGACGAAGGGGGATGACGTGCCCTGGCCTATTTGCATTCAAGCACATGAGAGAGCTATAAAAAACTTTCATAATCGCTGTGGCAATGCGCCCAATCAAATTAATGTTGTTACTGACACGAAAAGTCATCAGGGATCTGAATATGACAGTAGCTTAGAGTTTGCCCAAAAAAATGCGGAAAATTTGGACGGTTAATTATGACAAAACAGCTTGTGCGGCAAATAATTTCGAGATTGAAGTCGCATAGGGTCTATTCTACTATAATTGGTTGAGCAGAAACGTAGATTTTGCTGAAGACTGCACTTTATATAGAGCGACGAATCGAATGTTTAATTAATTTTTAAGGTATTTTATGCAATGTAACACGTCAAGCGAAACTATCCTCGACACAGCATTTCACCCAAAAATTACTCAAAAATATTTTTCGCTTTTCCAATGTAGCGAAATCGATCAGCCGTGCTGTTTACAAATGGGGGCATCTTGCGCTCATTGATGCCGCCGGCGGAAATGCTAGGATTTGAGTTGAAAAACAAATGAGCCCCGTTATCGAATTTTATTGAATAGTTGAAGTCGATCCAAAGGCGGCACCAGAAGCTGACAGAAGTTAACAGCGCTTTAACGATGCGTTTCGTCAAACACAATGCCATCCAGGTGCCCGGCCCCTACTTAATAACAACGCCTCCCGTTGTGGTGCGATCTGCTGAATATACATGCTATCAAAGCATCGTGCCAAATCATCGACACTATAACAGCGAGAATCAGCTCTTGGTACTACAATTTTACACAACCTATTAACACCATTCAAGGATATTATCACTGCAAGAGGTCATCCTACTGCTAAATAGAAATCAATATGAAATATCAAGATTTCCAATATAATCTTTCTTTTGGTACTGAGTTCTTTTGTTTTTATTAAGCATATAGTGTCCGTTTACTGCGTATGGGCAATAAAACGTAACGTAATAAAACGTAATAAAACGTATGAGATGGTATGTGTTGAATTTTTTTTAAAAATATTTTTCATTTAGAAGAATTCACAGAGAGAGGTACTTTTTAATGACGTACTAAATATCTGCAAACGATTTCAACAAAACAGTCATTTCTGAGGTTTATCGAAGTACATAATAAATAAAAACAAGTTAAATAGCATTCACATTCAGCTAATCTGGATCAGTACAGAGCACACAAAATAATATCTTAGCGAAAATTTCATATTAAGATCAATAATTGACGGATAGTGAGATAGTAGAAAAGCGCCGTACGATAAATAACGTGCGAATCCTCATCATGCTTTCCGGTGAGACTGAATAGATGTATACATAATTAATGATACCAGTCATTTAGCACCGACCGGCATCAGTAGGCATCTACCGAAGGTTATCTTTCAGTGAGACGTGAGTCGCTGAACAACAACGCATGAAGTTTCATTGAAAGCCCTTCTCCAATTACCACTATTTGACCTACGCCTGTGATTCCCTATGCTACTTTCGATTCCGCTTGGCTCATAAGCGTGATTGGTCTAGTCAATTGGCAAGTCGATCTCCCGGCGTCTGCGAAAAATCGGAGATTTAGTTGCATTGGGTCTAATTAGTCGACAATGAGAGTTATGTAATTGATATTTGAGACTCATTCTTTGACGCTTTGGTGTCATGCATATCATTAACAAACTCAATTATCATCGATTATAGGCTACAAGGTCCACTACATCACTGCATGTATGTAGGCTTTCTTGACTCCTCGGCAAACATGTACTGCTTACCCAAAAACATGACCAAAAGTTTATCTTTTAGCTAGTCGAGCTCCACTAAAATTTGCGAGTGACATAAACTGCTTGAGCGCAGAACCCTTTGCATATTTAAAGAACCCCTCGGTTTGGCGTCAACACTCTGCATCCAGCGTGAAGGAACAGCTTATATTAACAAAAAACTTCTAATTTGTAAATATATATATATATATATATATATCACATTACTAAAGAGTCTGAAGGTATTGGAGTTACCTCTAAACAAATAAGCATCGAAAACACCGTGCTCTAGAAACATTGCGCAGAAATTAACTTGATATTCTCGGATATTGCCCTTTTCAAGTGCGAAAAAAGAACATTTAAGGTCACGCACTTTACAAACGAAACAAATAGCGACTCCGAATTCTACGCTAACACGTAGTCCTCTCATTTGTTTTTAGCAATGCGCAAATTTTACGAGATTGAGACAATTCACGAGACAATTTCATAGATGCTGCTCTAGGCAAAACACAAAAAAAAGCCTGTGATGATCTCTTGTAAATTTTCTTCTGAAAGAAGCGACCTTTCTATTAAAAAAAATTCAAATTTTTTCTAATCTTTTTTCTCACAACGACGCATTTTGCTTAAATTACCGATTACACCTTTGCTTTATTTAAGTTAGATCCTTTTCCTTTCTATCTCTCAGACTTTTCTATGGAAAGAGTGAACCGAATCAGCAAACGTCGAACTTACTGACTAATAAAGCAGCGACGCCTTTCGCTGTCCATTAAGGCTAACGTCAGTTCGTTCCCCAGAGGAATTCCCACAAGGCTCGGCAATCCGGCAACCTACGGACTTTAAGTCGATGGGTTCGTCTTTCGAAATGCAATCGATTGGCCGCTAAAAAGAAGAAAACGAAAGTGGATCGGGAGTGGCTATTTTTGGAACATCACTTAAAAGAGAATGACAGAGTAAGAGAAAGGTTATTTTCAATGTATTTGACCCTTGTTGGAACTTGGTTGTTTTTCCCTTATACCTTATACAGTCGAAGGAGTTTTCTTGCCTCCAATACAGGGAACAGACGAGGTTGAAGCATAAAAGACAGAAAACAGTGCGATCAGTAAACATATGGTAATGGATATATCTAACCTTTAAGGTGACTATAAAGGACTATCGTTTTTATTGTTGATCATGGGCTTCGTTACACACTAAATGAAAGTCTATATTTGATAAAAAATCGGCGAACGCAAACGTTTCCCAACCTACATGTTGCATTGAAATTAGTTTAATTTTTCTTCGCTAATGGAATCTATCTTGCCTAACGTCAATCAATCCTGAAAGTCGGTTTCTTGAAACATGAAATTTTAAGTCATTTTACAAACAGCTGAGTGAGATGTATCATCAACAGTACAACACTCCGCGAACAATCAGGATAGATATTTGATAAGATATTTGATCAGCGATGTGCGTTTGCATCTTTGGGCATGTATTGCCAGCAAATCTGGTAAACGATTTAAAACGATCTAGTACCAGGAGTTTCAGAAGTATTGTAATAAGGCGTACAGTATAATTTATACAAGATGAATTACTATTGAAAAAAGGTGGACTGAATTAAAAAAGAAGGATTGGGAAAGGGAGGAAGTAACAGAATGCAAAGATTATCCAGGCTTCGTAGTAAAAATTATCTCCATAGTTGAATTATTTTTAAAAACAAAGTAGAGCGAAATAAGAGTGAAATACATATGTTGAAAGACAGCGCCCCTTGAAGGAGTCGCTTGTCTAAAATATCAGATGAGTGGTTTTGCCTACGAACAGTATCATCTATGTCCAGTTCAAAGTTTTCTTAATCTTCGGTAAATAGAAGTCGCTACGTATGCATTCAATGTAACTATCTAGTAACTTCATACTCGGCCATATTTATTGCGTTCTTTCGATATAACTTTGAGCGGCGTGACATATCTTCGATGTTATCTGTGTTATTTGAATTTTTTTAAATCTGCCCGGAGGAATCAACATAGAAGTACTTACAAATAGAATGACTATATTATAGGGATAAGGAGCTACTGCAGAAAGCAACTGCTAACAATCGGCCCTGCGCGTCTATGCACACGTCTAGAACATTTCTTGAAATTTTGGAACAACGTAAATAGAGTGTAATATCATAAAACTGTCAAGACGTTTTCCAGCTGGGAACCACAACAGTCCTTTCTCGGAGAAAACTAAAAGCGTGGATTTTAAAAGAAAATACAGCTCCGTAAAGACCTTCACCTAGGCCACTGTCGAATATGTGACCAGGGTTGGTAGTTGATAATCTTCTGATGAATGTCGCAGCTCTAGATATTTGAAGGCTGACATCTGTGGCATTGCAAGTTTGGCGCAATGCCCCTCCGGCGAGTCATCAGGCAAGTTTAAAATTTGCAAAGGTTGCGAGACAAAAAAAACACCTGAGAATTGTAAAGTGTACCTGCTGCTAGACTGCTGCGGGACGAAAAGGTTGAAAATCTGAAGGTGACGCGTTCGGTTGAGACATCCTTGATTTCTGTGCTCTCCAACGAGTGTGAGGTTCGCAAGAAGTGTTTGTTTGTGCATACGACTTCATTAAGCCCTGGTCGATCCTTGGTTAAGAAGCTGTAAAAAAAAACGCAATTTTGCTTTAAGTCTTGCTTGTGCACAGATAATATATGTCTACTACCATCACTAACATTGCATTGGTGTGTCGTCCTTTATTTAATAGATCCAATAATTGTCACGACGTGTTTGTCTTGCACGAGATCGCATAATTTATCTCAAATTAAACGTTTTCTACCTCCCCGTTGGAGCTGGGGGGTGCTTGTCGTATCACGTCATTGTACAATTATAACAATTAGAAATTCAGAGACTTGCGTTTTCGAACTTATGCAGCTAGGTAGGTTCGTACATGGTACTAAATTACCATCATAACATTGTCATCATGTAATATACAACGCGGTAGTGCTTGTTAAGCGTCACGACTATGTGTAATTGAATCTGTGCGCTCTGTTTGACCTCTTATACTTTTTTTCTTTTATAAAGGATAATAGAGATGATGATGCTACCACCAATAAAGGTGGCAAGACAAAAAATACGTATGAGTGTGATATATATGAGGGTGACCAATAAAGTTTTTATGGTTAAATTAACTATCGACGGGTACCACCATTGCAGCTTGTGCACAACATTATTACTTATCAGATTTACATATCTGCTGGCTACGTGATATTCCATACAGACTTCACGATGTTGCATGACATACTCGGTGGCTACAGTTGCGTAAATATAGCCAAGAAACACTCCAAATCATTACAAAGTTCTTATAAGTGACTCTGTTGACACAGCATGGTTGCATCGCACAGTTGCATTCGCATTGCCTAAATGATTAATTGCTTTGTTGGAGCTCAGCACATATAGATCTCTCTGCCTCTATTTATGCCTGCATAGCAAATATGCGAATTCGGGTTGTGTTTGCATTTATTCAAATCGCGAAATCGTGTTTGTACAGGATATACGACGCGAAACCTCCGTCCCACTCATAGGATCACCAACGATTTCGTCCCTTCTTATTTCTTTAGTTGCAGTGTTAATACCTGGTTTGCTCGTGCATTGCAAGATAGTTTTCTGGTTCCTCTCAGATGTTAGCGGCGGTAGCTGAAACGGCGTAACGTCAGCCATTGGGTGAATGCCTGTATATAGTTCCAAACACCACCGTCACCATCGTGGTGTCGACTTTGTACGTCTAATCTGTGTGAGGGTTTGGCACAAGCGCGACTACATCACTAACAGGGACGCCGAGAGGGACAGTGTTCCATAACCAATTGGGTGCACTTCGATATCTGCGTGTCTTCATTTGACAGCACTTGAGTGTGGTTTCATTCTTGGGTTTGGCTAGCGGCTACGATGTTCAGCGGTTTCAACATGGAAGTGACGTTCGTGCTAGGGAGAGTTTTGGCCTGTTTTTATATCGTGGCCTTCATTGCACGGCGTCACCCGTCTCTCTCTCTGCCGCTAGTTTACCCTGGCCTGCTCCTGTAGGCCTTATACTTATCCTGCTCCCTCTCATTCGCCCTTACCAGCTCGGTGGGCCTGGCTGTGTTCGGTTAGACGGTAGCAAGATATTGGACGCCAGGAAATGGGTTTCCTCTCTCTCGTTCTCTCTCTCTCTCTCTCTCTCTCTCGCTTCAGCGAGGCGTCCAGGCCATACAGCGAAGGCTGGAACCATGAGAAGCAGGGAGAGAGATAGGAGCATGAATTCCTGATGAATCTACACACACGGACTCAGCGTTGGTACCGCATGGAGCCGTTACTGAACCCACCTAAACCCCAACTTGCTTAGTTTCCATAGCACCCCTGGCGCGGAGTCTGATAGTGCCCCACGGAGAGACTGACTGCAGTCTTTGATAGGGTTAAAGGAAGGCATAGAGACTTGCAGAAAGTCGCAAGGGATGTTGCTACATTGGGGAGAAGCGGAAAATGTGGAGATACCCGCCAGGGGCCAAAGGTTTTAACGGTAAAACGATGAGGCACGGGCCGGCGGAAACTGTTGCTCTTCTCTTAAAATGGATAGAGCGGATGGAATATGTCAAGTTGAATTGTCTAGCAGACGAAGCAGATACATGTACACAGCTTATACGGTCTAAAATAATTTGTTACGGTATTTAAGAGAACACATAGTTATCGTACGTACTCCAAGCTATGCAGGCTGGATTAGCTGCGTTTGTTAACACAGTGCGATATGCACGTCGCATATTGGTAATATTCAGCTTTTCGCTTCAAACCAATGTGTCAGTGCTATTGACAAACAATTTTTCGGCGGTTTCCGGCTGTATTGGAATATGTGAAGAGTGCTTTTCCTTTACAAATGCGTGTATTTCGGTTGGCTTTGAACAAGTTTTGCGACGTATCCGCCTTGATGTTGCAAACTTTGCATAGCCCATAGCATGAGTAGATGAGAGGGATGTTGGAGCCATATATGCGTAGGGAAAGTCTGCAGCTTAACGCCGCATTATTACCACTACGATGAGGCGGCTTCCACAAAAAGGAGTTTACACAAGATGCTGTGGCCGCAAGGCACTCCTGTCGCTTCTCGCAACACGTTTTACTAGCCTTCTGCTATAAGCACTTAGGTCTACTTTGAGGCGCCAGGAAGAATTTTTATACTATCGCTTTTTAGGAAACGAGAGAAGTTGGAGATCCTCGTAAAATCTAAGAAAACTTTGTAGTAACGAGGTCACTTGATGTGCGTTCTTCTCGTATGACTAATAGGACCCAGAAACCACCGACGGACGAGCAGAAATGAAGATATAGTTTTGGCGTAACTGTTTGTAAGACATGGTCAGCACTAAAACACGATTCGCTGAGATATATTGACTATACCGCATGTATTTCTGTGTTTGCATTCCTTCAGCATTGCAGATGAGTTGTTACTATTCATTTAGCTATGTGCCACAAGTTTAAAGTACACACGTACAAAAACATACTTGTCATATAACTAAAGCACTATTTTAACTATTATTAATATTAATTCTGTGATATGCTTGACCTGCATTACTGTGAGCCATAGTGAGCTTCTTAGGTCAAGTAGAAGCACTGATAGTAGCAAGAGCTCTAATTTCAAATCGATTAAAGCTGCGCTGAATTTAGCGTGCAGCCCTTCACTATTATCACACTTTCACCATTCATTGCACCGTTTAACTGGAGTGGCTCGCCATTTCTCTAATAGTAGTGATAGTACGTGAGGGCCACTTTTTTCACATTTAAGGTTGCACTATTAATTGAAAAAATTTTATACAAACCCATAATATTCACCAAATTGTCTCTGTTGAATTATTGCGAAAATTGCATGCATAGCAAATGACCGAATAACGAGGTGGAAACTATCTAGGCATAGAGATTCGATGTACATTGGAACTGTCACATCAAACTAGCATTATCGAAATGGAAACCTTACTAAAATTCTTGCCTGTCTGTAGACAGTTTTAAAGCTAGATTTCTTATTTTGAATGCATGAGATTGATTTCGACATCAGAATAAAACAACATGCTAACTTAATTCAAAGAGCAGACGGCGTTTTTAAGCGCTGTGTGTTTATCATACCGGCGATCGTTTTGAACAACTCCGTTGGGCTCACTTTGGCTCAGAGCCAAACTGTGGCAAATGTGAAAAGTGTTGGCTTTAAGAAGTTTTCATAATCAAAATTGTCATACGTTTGTAGATCGCCCAGTGTTTAGACGATTTACACTTTTTGAACATATATGGACTTTTGTTAAAATTAAGTAGGCAGATTGATGGGCCGCTTTTTTTATTATTTATGTAAACGTACGGTAATAACCGATTGCACTATTAGGTTTGATAGGCGTGAATACAATTATTTATTCATACTCAAATTCGTTGACTTACAAATAATTCATTCTGGCTGGTAATTAGGGAAGCGTGATTGTAGATTAATGAGGGTCTCTTAGGTAGGCTTTATCGGAATATAAGTGCCCATGTTCTTAAACACTTTTAAACCTTTATTTGTGCACGGTAGAACCAACATCAAATTCCATATTTTTACGCTGGCCACCGTTTAAATTGCGCGGATCAGTGGGAAAAGATAGATTACATGGCAGGTTATTTGTCTTTTAATTAATCATTAATCTATTTTCACGTTTTGACACCATGCAAATATTGCATTATAATATCACATGGGTCGAGATGTGAGTACTGTAAGTGTTTGGCTAAAGCCGCAATACTGTTCTTAATCTAGAGTGCACAGTATGTGGCAATATACAGACGGGTTTTTATCTGGCTCATGGAAAGCGTTGCGAAAGCGAAACTTGTAGCAGAAGGCACTCTTTCGCTTGAACATGGACTGCTTTTCTGTGAAAACAGTTCCCACTTTGATAAACAGGTCTGTCGATGGTACTACCTGAATCAAATTGCCAACGATTAGTGATACTACGCGGTCCTTGTAAAACATCTCAAATGGAACGTCAGAGGAAATGTTAACAGTTCCCTCAAGTTCTCAATGCAGACTTAACGCATTCCAGTCATGAGCGAAATATAATCTTTAGGCATTCGTAAAAAACTCACAAGAGAACTTGCGCCTGCCTCGCCTCATATTACGACAAAACGCTCACCCACATTCCAGGGAAGTTCAGTCCACGCTACTTTGGGCAACACTGCACTGTTCACTCTAATTCATTTCACCTTTAATTACATGTAATACTGCTTCCACACATGTTCCTTCTTTGTCTATACGTACTGGTTTACTATTTGTAAACGTAAGCTTTAATTGCCGACTCAAGGAAAAACTATGATTGTGCAAGCTTTATTCCAAATCAGCCCTACCTTATACATGATATATTTAGCTTGAAGCACATATATATGTATATATAAAAAAAAAGTAGGGTTGTAAACTAACCGCTATTATTGTAGTTAAGGTTTGCTTAATTGGCAAATCGATTTTTCTAAGCCGTGCTGCTGAAAATGGCCTCCTAGTTTAAGTGACTACGTTATATGGAGCTCAACAGTGAGAATCTAATTATCATAGGCGTGTCGATAACACTTTACCATTGGAACTTACATACACTCACGCATTTCGTAAGACGGTTAGGTTTTCTTAAACTTTATACTTTGCTAAACTTTTTAAAACTCACAAGCAAATATGCGTGAGCAAGTATTTCTGTTTCTTCAAATATCGATAAGCCGCTCCGTTGACCTTCTCTAAATAATGCATAAGTATAGTGAGGTTCTCGCAGGTTATAAGGAAACCGGGCACATTCTTGATTTTGGTCCGCGCGGCAGTGATTAATGAGACCTCAATGGGCCTATCTCTAGTTGGTTTTCGTGCGGTTGTCAATAACAAATTAAGTAGTTTGTATTAATAAACCCGACACTCGACAGCCACCTGATGTGATTACGTAACATGATTTCGGTGGGTGGCCTTTGTCAGGCAAATGTGCCTTACTCGTCTGATAGTGCTAATTATCCGTTCGCATTGGCATGGGGAACAACAGTTCCCAGCGCTCTTTCGCTCAGACTAAAAGACCGTCGTGACGAATTTAGAAGCACGATAACTTCAATCGTTGCCTTTTTCCGCCTATGAAGCAAGACCGATATCGAGTTTGATTCAACTGCACTACTGCTCGAAGTCTAAAACCTATTATCTCACAATAAGCCTCTCAGGACAGTCTAAGCGCGTCGACAGAAGCGGCCGTTCAGAGGGGGACCAGGCTTGAAGACAAGAAAAAAGTTTGTTGATAAAGACGATTGTGTAATTGTGTGGCGGAAGAAACAAAACACTTTATTGTCGAAACCGGCCCAGCCACAGATTGTAGGATACACAACGTTGGTGAGCTACTCGTTCGTCAAACTGTTCCTCCTAGAGATCGACGCCGAAAATCAGCGTTCGAAGCCGATTGGCTGCAAGATGCCGTTTGAAGCCAAAGAACTATTGTCATGGAAACTATTTTAGGAATAGAAATAGGCAAGCTAGATACACAAAAAGAGGAGAAAAACCAAGTCGATCATGCGCTGACAATACGAATTACATCAACTGGGAAACGTTGTGCGATAACTGACGGTATCTTCAATATTTATGGGACATTGTGTTGTTTTTGTGGCATTGATTTCGCTATGTGTTCGCGTGCATATGGCTAAGATAGTGAGAGTTGATGAGCTTAGTACTTTTTTCTTTGCCAGTGCGTTCTTTAAAAATGAGAAGTAAAGGTAATTTCGACGATTCGTTGTAACGTAATAAATGGTTGGGTGTATAGTGATTTTATTTATGCCGCCGTATAATAATTTTCTACGATACTATGTAGATGTTAATTTGCTGCGTGATATCGTCCGAAAAAATGTATCGTAAAAAAGTCGCTTAAAGTCGCCAACAATGTTTTTTCTTTTTTTTACATACATTTGTTAAAAGACTCCTGATTTGTAGGTGGAAGTGGGATAGTGGGCTCATTGTCGGAAAGTTCCACTTGCTGAACCGTGGACAACCAGCTTAAAGGTGCTGTAAGACCTTACCGTGGAAACCGTCACCACGCTCGGGTTGACCGAGGGGAACCATATTTTACAATATGGTCACTTATACCCCAGTCACGTTTCGGAGCAAGCTTGGCCAAGGTGAGTCGTCCTTTCTATACCGCTAACACCTTCCTCCCTTTCCATGCACGCCTATGCTCCACATCTCCGCGTCCGGTTAACGCCTTTGGTAGTCAGGCTGTAGTCACCGAAACGAAAGGGGTAAGCGACAGGTCGCAGGTTCGATTCTGCGATAGCGCGATACGTATAATTCTAATTTATTGTCATAAATGCCGATTATCGAGTTTTGTTCACAGGTTTTTTACCAAATGATCACGTACTTTACGACAACACGTATACGAGCTTAAGTAATGTTTATAACTGTACTTTTTTAACCAATAGTGACCCAAGTTTAAGAGTTTACAGTATATTCATTTGTTGCTCGCTGACAAAAAGAATGATAAGTTTTCAGTGGTTTATATTTTCAACGTAACGTTCAAAAACAAATTTGAAACGACCATTGCGTTAGTTATTATTGTAGAGGGGTAACATTATGTTTTTGTTCGTTGTCACGTTTAACACATTACTGTTATCATCATTTTTCATTTTTATCGCTAGTAATATCGTAATACATTACTGTCATTATTACTACCATTATCGCAACCATTACTGTAGTCATCGTCATTCGCACATTCATGTATTTACACCCTTAATCTATTCCTGCATAGCGATTAATTGCCATTAATCAGTTGTACAGTCAGCCTTCTTATTGAGCTAATTCTAGTGTTTGTATTGTCAAATTTAACACTATTTGAGATTGTCCGTTCGTTTTTCTTACTGTCTTTTCTTCTTTTTTAACACAGAACCCACAGCGGACTAGTTTCAATAGAGTATTGCTTCAGGCCTCAGGCCATGTTGTCTTAGTTTCTCTATTAAACTTCATCGAATTTCGAAGAGAGAAATCAAATCACAATTATATTACCGGAAACTGTATGTAACGATCGCAATGGCTCCTCCCAAGTCTCATATGACTTACATAGAGTACATCTACCGATACCTTGTCGAATCTTAAGCAGAGGTTGCAGACGTGTCTCAAATGAAACATTGATAGGCCATCTCTGGCCCACAAAAGAAAAGGTGAGGAGTACTTGAGCTTAGTGACCCACCTGGCGTCCCCTTGAACAATAGCGGATGCACGTCTCCTAAGCAAGTTACAACTAGACTACCTTCTTTGGAAAACTCTCGCTCTTATTCCTGTGTTTTTTTGGTTCCTATATTTAGGTATCCAATTCTTAGATCAATATCAAATTGGGATTGATGGTGTACTTAAAAAAATAACAAAAATCTGATTTGAAGGCATTTGCTAGAACGTCTGAGTATATTTGGTTGCTTCGAAGGAAGAAATTACAAAAATACCTATTAAATAAACAAAAAAAAACTACTACATAAATTACTAAATAAATATTCGAATCTATACCATTCACTGTATCTGTCACTTGCATTATTAACGCAAAAACAGTTTTGAAAAATCTACGAAGTTATTCCACTGCCCTATCATTTCACAACGCTCCATTTATCATTTGACAATTGTTGAACAACCGAAAATTAGTATAATTGTTAAAATATTTTATGATTTGTTGCAGAGTCTACTACTTGAAGCCAAAGACTTGATGCATCACGGCTAGGGACGAAACCCCTAAAATTAAAACTGTTACACTAATAGCTATTAGTAATGCTCTACCGTTTATAGTTTGTGACCACTAATATAAACATGGCACATGTCATTTTGTAAAAGAGGTCTATTTCACCAGCTTTCTTTGCAAAAAAGTTTTATAGGTATACGTTTGCCTGCTCACAATTGGATGATCGCGAAGTAACCGCGAAGCAAGTGGTCCTTGCTGTCGTCGTTAGGTGGCTAGGGCAAGTGCCCATAAGGACGTCCTCCCCGTTCCAGGAATTACATATGGACAACGCTGCACGCACTTTGTTAGCATTTTCCTGTACAAAAAAACATAATACTAAGCGCACGACTTCAAAATTACCGAGTACAATGTATCATTTACCATTGCTGCATTTGTTAATTAAGTATGTACCATAAAGTAAGATTCATTTTTCAGAGCAAGGTCGTCTCCTTAAGTATAGGAAATTCTATGCAAAGTAGGGCAAGTTTATGTAAGCGTCAACCCTGTTTTACCTTTTCTACTTACCAAGAGTTTTACCGATCTAGATAGATGGTTTAGAAAATCAGCGTAAAAGCCCTTATTTCACAATTGTCCCACCCGAAATTGTCAACCTGAGAGGAACACGCTACGCTTTGGCGTTCTTCCATTTGAAGGATACGCGTTTGCGAATATAATCCCCTCATAGCCCGCCATACGGCCTTTCCATTTTTACTCTCGCTCTCTTTCTCACATCCTGGATAGACCACAATGGTTTCCGATGACGCCACAGGACCTCCACCCCTTCCCGTGCCAGCGCTATTGAACTTTACACATGGTCCGAATCGTTGACCTGTCGGAGTCACCGGGTTAACTTTCTCCCGTCGTATGCTAGCTAGGAGAGACGTAACTTCTCAACTGACTTTCTCGCCAGGACCATTCTAGCCACATGCTCACGCCTAAGTGACGTCCTGCTTTCACTGCTTTCAACCTAACAACGACCACAGTCACTCAGCGTGAGCCTCACTGACATTATCGCAGAGGATTGGTTACAGACTTCTTAGAATCCATTGTTGGACAATGACCTCAGTGACTCGCTGTGTTGGCTATGCCCAAAGAAGGGAACAAGTCAGTGTCGGAGCGCGTATATTGTTCACGTCGTATGCATTGACGGAGAACGAGTGGGCTGTTGTTTTATAAAACGTGACGCCTAGCAACCGTAGTGTGCACCCTTAACGTTTCGTACGACTTCGCAGAGCGAAAAGTTCTCAGCTTCACCACCGTCGACAAAGTCATCATTAACGTAGATGCCGTCGTCGAGATGGTGATGATGGACAGTCGAAATATTTGGATTTGCACATACTAGAAGACGCTCATATTACTGATAATAGAACGTGGAGTTAAATTGATTGATATTGTTAAAAACGAGCTGTATCTTTCCTTTTTCCTATTCTGGCAATAGTTACTGCATACATGACTTGATTGAATGAAAAACTTAAGGTTAATCTCCATAAACTTCGCTACGCGTAAACATTCCATGCATCGTTAGAAAGGCATTGAGTGAGCTTTAAGTCCGACGTTAAGCTATAGTAATTGCTTCCTCTGGGCAGTTTCAATTTATTTAATGATAAATGTTGCCGATTTTATTTGTCTTATTTATCGCTTTACCAATTTCTCGAAAAATATAATATGCGAAACGCGCTTTGAATGTGCTATACGGAAGCTCGGCGCGAGAGATACTATCATAATGGTTTAAAAACCGGAATTTTTTTAATGTGAACAACAGACGGTACTGATTTTTTGAAACACTTCGTCATTTTTAGCATGCCATGTTTTTATTTTCTCAAGTAGATAATCATCGGAGAGTCCATATAATTTTTCCCTTAAATTTTTTTTCAATTTTTGAGCTTCTTTATTAAACATATATGTTCCTATAAACATATTTCTCTTCAGAGCTACTTTGATTTCGATACCTCAAGACATGACAGTCAAACTAAAATGCTATCTTTTTACCGAAAGTGAGTAGATATAGGTCAACTACTGTAACAACGTCATTCTTAGATTTGTCTCAGTTCTTGTTTCGAAATGTCAATACTAACTTCGATTTCAAAGCTAGTTCGAACCCCAGGTGATCTAATATGTCTCTAGATTTTCAGCAAACAAGTTTTCTAATTATACCTCTCTTGAAACTAGCTAATGGAATATCTTTAAAGGGCTGTTGTAACAGCAATTTAGTTAATAAAATTAAAATTGTACTGCTATCTTCGTTATAGACAATTTCGTGATATAAGATCACAAAAAAACTCATTAAATTTAAAAGAAAAAAGTAGGACTATATGTTTTGTGTAACAAAGACCGAAAAATTTTCGAATAATCTGAAAAGGTTAAAGGCTTACAGGACCAGTAACAGCTCTTTGTGCTAAAATTTCGAGCTCTTTCGAGTTTGCTAGGTGTGGACCACCTTTAAGCAGAAATAGCATTAAATCTCTGTTCCCATTCTGTTCTTGATCCATCCTGTATACACTGTATGAGAAGGAGACAGATGACCTGTTGCAACTTTCAGTTTACAACCCCACGTCACAATCTCTCTTTACGCGTTGTGTCGTATTGTATTGTCGCATGCGTTGATTAAAATCCATCGGCGCTATTCATACACAGAGGGTTGGGTTAAAAAAAAGCCCGACATTTTTCCTGATGGCCTTTATGTATCTGCCACCTCACACCTATGTAAACTATATTCTTCCGTTTTTGCCCCTCTTTCCATATTTTTCTTCACAAATGTCCCACAGTGAACTCCATCTGAAATAGGAGCGACTCGCCTGCTGACGGTTCTACTTTTGACATCTGACTGCTGTCGGACAATCCGTTCGTATATTTATATTCACAGTTATCATTGTTCTTGACGTTGATGTTGTTTTTAGTATCGCTTAGGGTGTTATACTGCTTTACTTATAGACCCTTGATTCGATCGGAAGAGTCAATAAAACTTTACATCTGCTCGTAACATGCCAAAGATTTTCATGACCACACTGAGATGCGGGCACAAAACGTGAAAATGTATCGACGCTGCCTTTGCAGATATACTCACATAGAAATTCACACAGCACTTTTATGTAAATTGTGGTTGATCCTTTTGGGTATCATACAATGACAACAGCGGCAAGAGCAGAGTGGACAATCCTACCAAACCAAGTAGGAAATAATAGATAATTACCATGCTTACATGCAACTCTTAGATGCCCCATGCAAGCGATTTGATATCGGTTATATTAGGTATATGGCTTAAAACGTGAAGGCTCAACAAAGGTGCTGTGAGACCTTTTATTTGGTCAGCGCAAGGTGACTACTTCTCCTAACTCAGTGAACTTTAAGGTCTTAAAGACCTAAGGCTGAAAAGCATCTTAAAGACCAGAACATTTTTCAACATTACGCGATGTTGTGCGCCCGAGAAAGTTCTCCCACAATTGTCTCACCGATTGTATAGCACGGAGCCGCGTCTTGTTCAACCCATACGTCATATTCGACGTTATCCGTTTGCGGTGTAAGAGAATAAAGTATCATTTCGCTGGAGAGGCTTTACAGCAAATATGGTACACAGCATCAATACATTTACAAAGGCCTTTCTGTAATATTGGGGCGGTTGTTAAGACACCCTTAATACATTAATTTGGAAGATAGCTTGAAATACGTATAAAATTTTCATTCAGCATAGAGCACAGCATATGAATACGCTCATTTTTGCTAATTAGAGGTGAACTAGAAAACTACCCGAAATAAGTTACTAATATTTTTGCCTGCGTACCATTCGCCTTTTAAGAAAGATCTGCTTAGTTGTTAAGTTAGTAAGTTTAGGCTGACGATTTCAACTTCTGTGGACATTGAAAACGAGGATTTTGCAGAAGTTGGATGTACTTTTTAATCGTAGCAACAAGAGATAACAGTTTTTAGCCAGAGATAAGCCAAACTAAATCAAACAGCTATATTATTCGATCTTCCGATCCAAAGCAAAACATATTCTATTACACGTATGCCGAAGACGAAAGGTTTCAAAGGTATGCTAATTCCCGACATTTTTTGGATAGAGTTGAACATTGGGTAATATAAATGATCAAAATTTCCGCCATATCTAACCAACATTTTCAATCGAAAATAACATATTTGTCGATCGACGTTGGTTTCAGGCTGTTTTGATTGAGAGTCGACAGCTGTCAATTTCCAACTCACTTGATGGATAAGATTCTTCGGATGCATAATTCGTGCAACACAATAATGATAGAAATAATAATAATAATATTAGTAGTAAAAGGGAATAAAATAAAAGGAGTACATATTTATTCATAGGTATTCTATTTTTTTATTTCATGCTTTTATATAGAAATAATATATACCATCATATTATTTTGACGCTCGACATACTGTTTTCAAAAATTGGACTAAGCATCATTAGATAGACAGTCGGCCCCAATAATGTGTTGGTTATCTGGAGTTTTCAATACACCTGCGATCGAGAGTATAGAACTTGAGTTCAGGCTTCGCGTATAACTTAGTATCTAGATTTCGTACGCAAGGTGTTTTTGTAGGCTTCGATGAGAAATGCCCGAATCGTAGACGTCGTCATTACCCTATACGGTACAACATGTATTGCTCTATAAGGGGGTCTGAGTCTACTGAAACGGAGTCTCCTTTTTTTGCCATTGCAACTTTTCTCTCTCAGATCACGTCGCAACCAACCTATAGACCACTAGACTAGAAGCGAGCTACCGTCCTATTTGTATTACTTCATTGAACTATATTGTATCCCCCAGCGGGCGCCCGAAGCCTGGGCTTAGCAATAACATTAATACTAACTAGACCCCCCAGTCTCCACAATAAACAAAAGCTTCAACCCCACTTCCTGACGCCGAAGCAAGAGTACCTTGAAAGCTGACCACCTCTTATATATAGGCCAAAGCAATATCGTCTTATAGGGAATACCCCTTGATACAATCAACTCGAGTGTGTACATATATACTTAGTCAACTGGCCAGTCCAAAAAGAGTTCGAAATATGAAATGTCAAAACAGCGATATATATATATATATATATATATATATA
>MNPL01003019.1:0-15270 GCA_002081605.1 Tropilaelaps mercedesae
TATATATATATATATATATATATATATAGACTACTTTCATTTATTTCAAAATATACCTACATTTGTTAAAAAATTAAGTTTTTTCAAATACCAGCACGTTGCTTCATTAGCAGAGCCGGTTTTTTTATTGCGTACATACACAGACACGCATTCGCACTTTAATGGAAATGTTCACGGCGACTTTCAGTGTTTTTATTTTGTGTCACTCTGTGATTGTTGCCTCTGCCATCCTGTCTTATTATTAACTTTTCTTGCTCGACTTTCATTTCATGCATCGTCAGAAAGGTAGTCGTGGTCATTTCAAAACTCCTTTTTTGTTATCCTTTTATTAAGTGTCAAATGCCTCCATTACTGCACAGGGTCACATCGTGCTTTGATTTTTGTTCACTCTATGCCTTAGAAAAGTGCGGGATATTTCAAAACTATCTACATACATTCCAAGCTGTATGTTGGCAGACCCTTTCAGTATTTTGGGATAAATTCTCTTACAGTATTTTATCTTCAGCTCTAGTAACGGTTGTACATTTCCCCAGCGGTGCATAGTTTAAAAATAACTATGGCTAGGGGGTTTGACGAAGTTTAATAGCCACGCATTCCTAATTACCTATTTTATAATTGGTGTCAGTCTCAAAAATGAATGAAAAATTTAAATTACAAAACACAGAAAGCGTAAAAGGATCACGATTCGAAGAAGTGTAAAACTTGAAACCCGGCAATTCGTAAATTACAAACGGGTCGGATATTACAAGTAGATCTAGTGTCATATATCCATAGTGGTAACACTCCGATGTAAGGTACCTTACTACCGTATTAATACTATCCACACTTTCATTTCAATCGTATACACTGTATGTATTCGTAGCTTTGTTAATAAGTTATTTATAGTTCAGTTATTGATAAGTTATTTATGCGCGATACAATGTGAACTTGTTACGTGACATGTTTCAACGTGATTGCAACGTGAGATTGTGTAACGTCGTCATTTATGTAGTATCTCGACATGCTGTTCCGACTATTGTATACTACTATAATGTCTTTAAACGTGAATAGGCCATCTACATAAGACCTTTAAATGAGGTCATAACGCGACATTTAATGTGATCTTTCGCGTCTGATTTCGACACTTGTAGCCCCTCTATGTATATTTGTTCCCTCCGTAGATGTGACATGTTGATGCTCACCAAGTCATCATCTCCCTTCAATTTCCCGCCGCGACGAGCACATCATTATTCAATCATCATTAGTTCGATATAAGGATATGTTTTCTTAGATACGAATTTTGCCGATCGCGCATTTTCAATACCGAGTTTTTGCAAGACTTGCGCCCGCATCTCACAGCCACGAACGTGGCATTTAAAAGCCACGGTCACATATGCGAGCCCTCGCTAAGTACGAGTAATATTGCCGCACAAATTAGAATTATAGTTCACAAAATAATTTCTGCAGTCGATCTAACGTATCCGCTTACTGAATTCATACAAGAGCTGCACACTCATCTGGCAGACAAGCGTACTGACTCTAAGAACCACCCTCAATTGCATTCTCCAATAGCAACATTCCAAATGTTGCTGATTCTAACTGACGTTTTGCTGAGTGCACAAACGTCCCATTTGATCACGCAGGCTTAGATTCTCGAGTCTGTAAAAATACAACTTTGCGCATAGCATAAAGTTGCGAGAAAATTCGCTCAGCGGGACAAAGGAATTTTCACAGCGCTGCTTCGTTCGTGCGTCGGTTCTGATCGCATACATACCCTTTCGGGATGCTAGGTGCCATATACATCGACAATGGGCCCGTTAAACGTACATGCACATGATGCAGTCAC
Organism: Tropilaelaps mercedesae; assembly: GCA_002081605.1. Classification (NCBI taxonomy): domain Eukaryota; kingdom Metazoa; phylum Arthropoda; class Arachnida; order Mesostigmata; family Laelapidae; genus Tropilaelaps; species Tropilaelaps mercedesae. The sequence continues at coordinate 1,826 of MNPL01003019.1, forward strand.
TTTAGTTAAAGGTGCATTACGAGAAATGTTCACATGTTGTGCGCGCATGAGTTACACTGATGAGTTGAACAATCCGGTCTGTCGATGATCGGCCGTTCAAACGGTCATAAAATGCTTTTAATACGGGACCCCATTGCACCCGGAGGGTGCACTACCGAGGTTACATCAGGATCCGCACCGCTAACCGAAGGCAGCGGTCACCTTGCCACTACCGAATAATATCGAGCACCAAAACCGGACCTTAAAAAGAAGAAGAAACAAATAGTAAAGAACTCTGGTAAGGTATCACCCGCGACGGGGCTTCCCACCCCGCATACCACTGAAGAGGTAGGCAACCAGGCCTCTTCAGTACAGAAGGCGACTGGAAGAGGAGGGTCGGTTTGATCCGTTCAAACCGACAATCTGAACTCTGCTAACGCCACCCGGCGGAACAGCAGAACGAGGAGTGGTTGGCCCAGCGGAGCCTGCAACACCGTGGAAACCGAAGGCGGCGTCTCCCATGCGAGAAGCCCAAGAGGGGAGCAACAGAGCTGGAAAGAGGAAGGCTAGCAGTCCAGCTGACCCCCAGCAACAGCAGGAGGCGCGAAGAAGGAGGGCGGTGCAAGCATCATCAGAAGGCACACGAAAGCTTCAGGCGCTCGTTGCCGAACACGATAAGGTCAAGGTGGGTCTCGCCAAATTGTCCAGAAAAGTGGGCGACCTCATCAAGATTGCGAGCGAAAGCCAGGATACTTTGATTCCCCTCACAAGCGGGCTAAGGTCGCTAAGAAATTTTACAAGCGGGCCAATCGATCAGACCAGGGACGTCGTAGACAACCTTGAAGTGGCACACCGAGCCGCCATGTAAGAGAAGAAGAGACGGAGGAGTTCCTGCAAATCCAGGAAACGGTTTTGCAGAAGTAAGCTGCCGTAAGGAACAAGTGGGCCAGAAAACGGCTGAGGATGAGGTCCAGAAAAAGAGACTGGAGGAGGCGGAATAAGGCCTCGCCAGATCTTAGAAGAAGATCGCGGAACTACGGGAGGACCTCCTCAGGGCTCTCCGCACCGCAAACGATGTTGCGGCTGTTGTGGAACGCCCGTGGCCGGAGGAAATTTTCCGACACGTGCGGTTTGTGCCGGAATCACTAGGGCCCACTCACAGAGTCCAGTTCGCTTTGCTCACGCGCGGCGACAACGACGTTGTGAGGACCCTGGGGGCCGTGTCGTACTTCTTTCCGTTCGCGCCGGTGGTGGCCGACAGTATGCAGGCGACTTCGGTCGCAGTCCTACGCAATCATGCGGAGGCCGAGATCGACGGGCAGATACCTTGATCTCCCAGGACAGTTAGAGTTTTGGTGGTGGGGTTCATGGCTGAGGAGGCTAACCACAAAGGACAAATCCCCTCGTGATGGAAGTCTTGGAAAGGGCGAGAGGGTTTATGGAAGGTGATCATACGCCTCTTGTCCATGTCACCCCGGGGAAGCGGAACCCCTTAATGCGCCGCGTCATTGAGGCCTACTGGGTGATGCAGAATTCAGGGGCCGGCCTGCGGGTGTGCCGGCTGGAGTTGTCCTTAAACAACTCACTTGGAGGCTGACGAACCTTGTTTGACAAGGGGGCATGCTTGGCTAGGATCCGGTTGTCCCTGGCCGCCAAGAAATTGGTAAAGGCGGGGAACATGCGGACAGGAGTCAAGACGTGCCGTTTCAAAAAGCGGCTGCGCATCGCCCAATGCTTCCGCTGCCGGGGGCTAGGGCATATCGACCGAAACCGTGCAGCCGAGAAGTCACTGGAAACAGTATGCTTCAACTGCGATCTGGAAGACCATAAGGCAGCAGCGTAGAAGGCGAGAGAAACTGTTTCACGTGCCGGGAGACCGGAAATCGTAAACCCGCGCTGCCCGGCTTATCTGAAACCTCCGCACTAGCAGCGGGGTAAAAGAAAGGAGTGGCTGAGAAAACGGCCATGCCCAGGGAGACGAAACAAAATGAAAAATCAGCTCCGTCGGCAGGGATGAAAGAAACGAAGAAAAAGAAGGCACAAAGGAAGAAAACTCGTCGCACAAAGTGGTGAACGAGGATGTGTTCATCAGCACGAATGCAGCCAACAATGCTTAAAATTCTCTAAACCGCACTCGTGTGGCGCACGATATTCTGGAGCAAAGGAAGCGAGTGGGCTGACATTGCAAGCTCTATGGCTATCATTCTGGTTCACCAGGCTTTAGGTAGGTCGATTTTGCCAATATCAAGACCCAGTTAGACATAACATATTTATTATTTATGGGTAGCTAAGATAAAAATTACAGCTGACGAGCCGATACTGCCCAGCTCCTATGCCTAGCAAAAATTATTGAGCGCTTTTTTATGTTATATAAGCGTTACTAAAAAGTCCGACGTGTTTCAGTACTAATCGTCTTAGCATAAAAGTTTTTCTTGCTCAATTTCAGATTAGGCCGAAACCATCTACTGACGGCTGAAGAAAAGTCTGGTCGAGGCTTAACTCGGTGACCCTCAGGAAGCGTTGGCAACGGCATTCGAGGAGATTTACCGGTTTTGCCAAATGACTTTTCTCAGAAGAGACCTATAAAAGCCATTTCGAAAAGGACGAAAACAGTAACTTCACATGCCGGATGTGGCGTTTCACAACTGTCCATTATGTACGGAACGAATGATTTCGTATTAAGCCCTAATTCACACTATGCATTTGGTGGATCTATGCCACATGACGGTTACATCACTTTGTCTGCTCATAGTGGCCACTCGGACCAATTTGCAAAATTCTGCTGGGAAAACCTATAATAAAAAGTATCTTCCTTAAAAAAGCCTTGGCTTACGTGATTTTTGACATATGTTTTACCGTCGCTAAAAAACGTTAGTACTTGAATCGAGTAAAATACACGAGCCGACCACCGTAAGACACCATTTGAAGGCGAGACTTTTTCGTATTCACAAATTTCTGCCAGCACCAGTAGTGTTCAGACTGATTTAGATAGTTCGACAAGAGCTCGATAGGAGCACACATAGGTGCACGGGTTCGATCCCCGGTGGTGCACATTTACATTTATTTGGGATACGTGTTACGAAGTAATGCAAAAATTGCTACCGTGGACGTTAAATGTTGGCTAATGGTCAGCCCTAAAAAAAAAGAAAAAAAAAGTTCCGTTCATTGTGGGGAATTACCGTTTACGGAAAACACTGTTACCAAAAGAAAATAAAAGTGAGCACATCATTCTACGTCTTACCGCTTGAGATAGGACCCGCTCCAGAGTAAAGCGACGAAAAAAGGCTAGAGTTGATATTCTTAGCTCGTATTGGGCAGCCGATAAAACGCATTACACTAAAATTAGCACTTACACTAAAAAGCATTCGTTATGCGAGACTAGCTATGCGATTCGGCTGCATTCGGCATCAGGATATTAGGAAAAACGTCCGCAAAGCGTTCTAATGCAGATATCGCCTTCCAATAAATTCGACCAAAGGTTACAACTATAAATAGATCAAAAGATATACCAAACACCTGTTTTAGGAACCCTTGATCCTGCTGTGTCTAGAATAAAATGGATATTTTATTCTATCCTTTACCCGCTGCTAATCTTTTTCTTCGGTTTATAAGATTTTTTGGACATATCTAATATTTCGTTCTAGTCTGAATGTTTTCCCGATTCACCTTCAGCCCTTTCTTTTTTATTTGTTTGGTTTCACCTAGCTGTGTAACATGTTCCGAGGTGCCTTACTGGCTACATGCAACGAAACTGTGATATTACCTTTTATATTTACTTGCAGCTGTGTAATTCTTGTTGCTGTTATTGCTACTTACTACGCTCGGCTTTAATCTTACTCAATCCTTTTATTTTACCAGATTCATTATTGTTTAATTTTTTCAAATACCATTATTGTATTTTGAGTGTGATGCTAGTTGGCTCATAAATTGAGCAATACAATATCCGCATGTTCATCATCAGCCATTCTTTTATTAATATACTAAAATTTTATGAATTTTGATTTAAAGTAGCTATAGAGATTCACTTATGACTATAGGGATGCTATAAGGATGACACTTGATTGAAGACGATCATTCGGATACACTCAATGGTCTTCGCGTATCGGTAACACACTTCGCGCAAATGACACTCGAAATACGCACGATGGCGCTTATTGAGCGAGGCAATGACAGGTATTCGCGCGGGTCATTGACGTACAGTAAAGCAGGAAAATGAAACGACAGTGGCAAAACAACTTGAAAATGTGTACTACTAATGCCTCTCTTTTCTTACCAATTTAAGTCGGCAGACTTTTTGATGCAATATTTTTTGCCTAAACTCTCGATTTCTTACGGTATATTACAGCTTCATATTTTGGGTGATTGCTCTCTAGCGCGCAAAGAATCAAGAATGAAAAAAACAGGTATAAATTCGTTTCTGACATCACTGAAGAGACATATAAAGCCAATACTTTCAGTCTCCTCAATTTCTTGAGAGTATCAAATCACCCATTGGGGCCCACCTTTCTTAAAAGTTAGCCCTATTGGAGGAAGGGAACCACTAAAAAACCTCAATAAAAAATCAATACCACATTTTAATCAATAATAGCACTTTCAATGCTAAATGACTTTATGTTAAATCACTCAAGTAGAAAATCGTTCTTAGTCTGATGTTGAAAACATCAGACTAAGCTAAGCAAATATATCGTTATTTTTAGTAAGTTAATACATCCAAGAGCGTTTTTAGCTATTACAGAAATTCAGTCAGTCCGCTATTCGGCCTCAACTGTATTTAAATATAAATCGTAGATATAACGTCGCTGATTGAACTTGTTACAAACCGCGTGTAGGACATCTGCAGATAAAACATATATCCAGTTCACTTTTTAGCACTACTCGAATATAGAACGGCCTTTCCCCATTGGCACGCACGTCGCTATTATTGTGACACTCAAAGCACGAATAAAAGCTTGCCACTCCATCGACCTCGATCCAGGGCACTGTTTCTAATTGCGGGGCTATTTTTTCCCGTCAACCATATGGCAGAGTCAATCTTGCCGTCTTTCGCCCGTCCTGTTTCCCTACTACTGATATGTTTATTTGGCTTAGAGAGGAGGCATATACCGATCTCATCTTGCTCGACTTTTTGTTTGAGAAAGTCTTGTGCCTCTCTTCACTTATTCGGGTTTATCTACAGAGCCTTAAGCATCAATATTTGACCCTCCCTTTGTTGCATTGAACCGAACCGTTGTTCTGCTCCTCGGTGTCGAAGTCTTCCCGGTAATCTTTAGGCATGTTTCGTTGCCTTCAGCTTTTTATTTCTAACCTGGTCACGTCGACTTGCTCGGATGTATTCTATTTCCTTGACCATCCTAACCTGAGAGTTTTTCGAGACAGGAGCGAGTTTTGGTTCGTTTTGATGACCTCTTTAAGCCCTATTTGCCTCCTGCGTGCACTTTGGCTCCGATACCGTGGTTCAATCTGGCTTCTCCGTCATGCGGCGTACCTGCATATTTTCGACCATGATCTTTTCCGGCTTTAAGACACAGTCGATTCCTCATAGAGTGATGATTGGCCCGCTGGGAGTTCGTTGATCTGCCTGCATGGTGGTCCGCTTCGGGCTCTCGCCTGCCAGTTCAAGTGTCTTGCCCACCGTGACGTGAAGCACTTGAAGGTCTTCTCTGGGCCCAGAGTCCCGATCACTAGGTGATGCTACGCACTGGCAATTGTTTCGTCAGAATTACTAATAAGTTCCATAGCGTCGCAGCTTTCTAGGAACATTATGCTCTCTGCCGGAAGATTTGTCATTTCCATGTCAGAGGGGAACTGTGATGCCAGTTTCCCCAATAGGGCAACGTCTTGTTCCGAGCTTTAGTGACTAGTAGACCTCTGACGCCCCGTGTGTTGTTAAAGGAGTCAGTTTGGCAGACTACGTGCTTCATTGCGCTTTCAGGCATTGTTTCCTCAATGACGGACAGCTGGCCGTCAAGGGAAAAATCGTCATTTAAGATATCGTCCAACCACTTGATACCTCTTTCCTGTTCTACTTGCCTTAGTTGGTGCTTGTTCAGCTTCTTCATGCATCTAGTGCAAGTTAGCCCTCCACCATCCATCGTCTCTGTTCTTGGCCCAACGTCGGTTATGCCGGTTTCTTTCCTGCTTGTATGCTTTAAAAGTAAGGGCCATATCTGTGCGTTGTTCTTATAGTGCAGATATCTCAACTCTTATGGTATTTACGGCCTCATCGTAGCTTGTCTCCAGAATGTCCTTGTCCCGTTCGCGCCTATCGAATTCGATCTTTTTTCTTTCACCATCGGCTTTATTTAGGACTTGAACTGTCTTAATAGCTTGAGAGATGTTGCTCTTTATCTAGCACTGCGTGTTCGTGTGCTTCCTGCACAACAAGTCAAGCTGCTTGGTGTGCTTTGACACGCCCGCCATCGCCTCGCAAAGCTTCCATGCTTCTGTGTTCCTGGTCTTGTGTTCCTTTCGTCTGTTGTTCGCGGGATTGATCTCACCTATGTTGGTGGATGCAATTATTGCATTTTTTTGTTAGCCGCCCTTGTCCTTCGTTTTTAGGGGGTCTCCCCTTCTGGTCCGGTTGCGTCGTCTACTTGGGAACTCGAAATTTTTTTTGACCGGGGTTTTTTTGAGTGGTCCACCTCCGAAGGGGTTCTCTAGTCTCTGTCACTTCTGAGAGCTCTACTTGTCTGCTACCATCGATAGTAATAACTTTTCTGAACGGGCTGCGACCACAACTAAGCCCTCTGCTTGATCTTTCGCCATGTGTCTGGTTGGATGGGAAGTCCCAGTCGCTGGGTGCACTCTACCACCGTTGTTCTTGTGTGTACTTTCTGGGTACTAGGCCTGGTGTGCCCTTGACAATGCACCCTACGAATTATAATGGGGCCCCATTTGGACGCCACTGGCACCATATCATCCTCGGGATTATGGGTGCGACCGACCACCTTTCGGGGGCATTCCGCGACACCTATCAGCTTCGTGCCATCAATGCAAGAGAGAGCCCTGCGCGAAAGCCAGCCGGCCTCTTTTACAGTAGATGCCAAGGGAGTGGCGAAGTTGCCTCGGGCTCCCGTATCATCCACCGGCACTCCAGGCCGGTGGATAGTACGGGAGCCTTCAAGTTCTTTCAGCTGGACGAAGGAACTTTCATAGCGCTGCTTCGTTCGTGGCTCGGCTTTTATCGCATACAAATATACACTCTTGGTGTTAGGTTTCGGTTCTAGATGTCGCATACATCGACAACGAGCCCGTTAAACGTACGTGTACATGATACGGTCACTTTAGTTGAAGGTGCATCTTGAGAGATGTCCACATGTTGTGCGCGCACCAACCACACTGATGACTTGGACAATTTAGTCTGTCGGTGTCAACCGTTCATAGAATTCTTTGAATAAGGCGCGCGAGCTGTGCGCCAACAACGAGTAATCACGTTGAAGTTCCAAGTGGGCTAACATTGCAAACCTAAGGCTGCCATTCTGGTTCATTATTTGCGAATATTATTTCAGTCGAGCTTGTACCTACAAAACAAACTTTCTCAATCAATTTTAAAGAGGTAAGATCGCCAGGAATTATTATCGATCCGAATATTAACACATTGATACGGAGAGACCATCCTGAATTCCTTCCTACATTCGGCGCATAAGTACTAAGGCCACTGACTAAACCGTCATAAATGTACGCATCCTCTAGCTCGCTTCGAATTTTTGTTTTCACTTGTTTCCACGAGAACGACGACTAATTTAAGGACTTCTTCTTCCAAGGCCCATATTGATCTTCAATAAGCGAATCTGTGGCAAGGAGCACATTCTCGTGGGCAATGAAGAGCACTTGGATCCCCTATATGCGATGGTCATGTTGATTACGCCAGGATTTTTCCCCGTCCACATGCGACATAGTCGTCGATGGGATACCACCGAGAGCGGATGCACGCTTCTTGAGCAGCATTTTTGCACGAGATCTTAGATTTACCATTGAAAGGTATTGAGTGTGTGCGCTTTGGTAACTTCCCTGGACAGGGCGACCCGACCTGGCAAAACAGCAACTGGCTTAGCCGATCCCGGTGACAGCGAGTGGAGAAGTGAGTCTCCGTAGCTCCATTTTCTGCCACTAAAGCGGAATTACTTACGGCGATAGGAGAGGGCGGCTAAGCGTTTGCTGATTCCAGCAACACTCTTCTCGGACAGCTGCGCCATTTAAGCGCGTAGATAAGCTCATTAAGCTTTGAATGGTAGGAGAAGATGGAGATATGTAACGGCCAACGAAAGGCGGCGACAAAGCTATTGGGTCCTCCATCCATATACACCTTTACATTGATATTGTCGAGTGTACAAGAAGGACAAAGTATCACGTATGAGACGTACGTGGATACACAGAATGTATACGAAATGAATCAAAGAGTTGGTCACAAGACGGCCTCGGTGCGGACTTCACCAGTCCCTTCTATACGTGCGATCTACGCAGAGCCCGGGTCGAATCTGGATAGAGTCGCCTACTGCCAGGCCATCACGTTAGCCGGTGGGGGCTTTGATCTGGCGAGCGACGTCCACTGTCAGACATAGAAGCAACGAAAGGAAGAGAGAATATGAACTAAAAATGCTGAATCGTTCATGAAATCATTTTAGAGTTATCAAGTAGCACATCCGTTCACCAAAACAAAATGTATTCCGTGTGAAAAGGAAATAGATAGCTCACATTCTACCCACACTCTAAATATAAAAATTTAGTACAGCATCTGTAATGAAAGTAGCAGTGTATCTCAAAGTGTAACGTGATTAGTACAACAACCTTTTTGCACCACAAGTTAAGAATACCGAAATTCCATTACTGTTTTTTATCGCTCATTGCTTTCTCTTATCACAGAGCACAAAAATCGATTTCTGTTTTTGCCAGTAATATTCTTGCTAGCCTTGTTCAGGACGATACAACATGAGCTATATAAATATAGGATTACGAAATAGAATTTTAAATAAAACAAGTTGCAAGAATGTGTCGAAAGTGACACTATGTATCCAACGTAATGAAAAAATATTATGAGCAAAATACTGAGTGTGTGTTGTATTTTACGTTGATTTCATGCTTAGGTTGTATTGGTACATCAACTGGAAATGGAGACTAGGTCGTCACCGTTATATTTCGCACTTATCATTATTCTTATTATCGGTAATAATACCGATAATAAATGATCGTCACGTTAACACATATTGAAGGAATGGCGTTAACCGTTGTACGATTCTTCACTGAGACATCGATTTTAAAATAAAGCCATTAAACCGAAGCAATTATAGACGCTAGAAACGTATTGGTAGCAATTAGAATTCTTAGTTCGGTTGAGGCCTCGATATTATATCAAGGCCTGTTTGGGGTGGCTTCCCTCGTAAGGCTAATAACTAAAAGGCGTTTGGACATTGCTGGGTAATTTACTATTCTTAAAAATTGGGGGTTATGTTTTTCATTTTTATATATGATGATGGAAAAACAAGGGAGATATGTCGAAGGTAATCTAGATCCTTAAGTTGATTAGAGCATTGATTTTTTAATAACGCTTGACTTGCCGTTCAACAAGGGACATTATATCTTCGCGTAATGTGAATTGGATACATTTTTATCTCCATCAAATTTCAGCTCGGCTCAATTTTTGTAATAAATTAGTTCAATGGGATTATTCTCTTCATTACAAATTATGACTTAATCTGCATATTAGTTTATCACTTTGCAGAAAACTCTCTTACCAAAAGGCTAATGTTTATAAAAAAAGTCAGAAAATCCAATTAACCTTCGTTTATTTTTGTACGTACTTAGCAATGGTTGCTAAGAAAATTAAGCATATGATTTGCCATATAAAAATAACATTTTAATAACTAGACAATGCTTGTGGAAGTATTTCCTAAAATCAATAGGCGCATTGTTTATAATACAACATATTACAAGTATTATCAGCTTTGAAGTTGTGTAAGAACAACAATAAAATATTCTACATACACTTGATAAATATTTGTATTAAAGTTTGTAACGTGAATTAGTTATTTTCTAATCACCATCCCGTTATTACAGTTCCAGAAAATAAGCATTATAATTTATCTATAAAACAGTTAATTTTACAAACCTATGGAAAAATCGTGAATGACTTATGACATGGGCCTTGGTAAAAAGCAAATGTAATTGCGCTGGCTTATTCTAGCAAGGTAAAACTAAGAAAGTTCTAGGCTCTACGCTTAGAAAGTATTCCTTCTACGTATGTTTTAAAACAGCTTCCAATCGTCGCAACAGCTTGGCCTACTATAATTTATCGTCTCCAACGCGCCACGATAGCAACTTGCAATATCTTGAGGCTATCCGTGCCACCACGTTTTGAAAATGTTTCACGCACAATTTTCAATGACATTCTTTATCTTTCTAAAAGTTGGTCTTCACGCGCAAGAGTTTTAAAGCACGCTTATCACTTTTCACAAAGTAGCCAAAGAGTAAGGCACGTAAATTCTAAACTTTCTCTCAGAGATCTTTCTCTCTTCACTGCAGTACTCCTCAAGAGCGAGAGCTCAAGCGTTTTTTTGTTAGACCGTTTTAACCGCGTTTGCAAAAATATGTACTGAAAATTTGCATACTTTAACGAACGTAACTTTGACATTTCCTTTGGAGTATTGACTTAGTGTTTAGTGTACTTCTTTTGTGTCGTGAAGATTGGTCAACTTCGCAGACTTGAACATTCAGCAAAAACGATATCTATTTACGGGTGTTCTATCCTGACAAACAGTAATTATCATAAATAACTATGACATAAAATCGTTTACAAGTAAGCCAATCAAACGGTTCGAATGTTGCAGCCTCTGACGTATTTCGATACACCTTCCAACAGTCTCGATATTCATTTTGGAGATTCTCCATGATGCAGCATGTACAAAGATTGAAGATGAATTTCATATATTAACTAAGAGCGGCACCGGCTATCGAACGCGGCAGAAATCAATTTGCCAATTGTTTCTCAACAGTGGACATTTGACGGCCAGCATATGGTACTTCATTAATTGTTATACAAAATTACGTGATACCTTGATAACAGTCGTCTGACTTCGTTCGAACGCCTTAGATATGTGTTAGGTACAAACTTCATCACTGCCATGTACGGAATTTTGACTGCAATTCGCAGCAATTCTACCTAGTGAGGTATTTTGAGGTGTGAGGTTCAAGTTACCTTGTACGCCATGGAACACCTACCTTTGAAAATGTTTTACACGTACAACACAATTTTCAATGTCATCCTTCATATTACGAAACATTGGCCTTCACGCATAAGGGTTTTACAACACATAAGATGCACCTGTTTTTCCTGCAAGTAACTGACGGCACTTGCAGGCAAGTACTAGATCTTCTCTCAGAGATAGATCTTGTTTACTTATTTTAGACCAGACGAGCATCACGCACATCGACTGCGGCCTAAAATGCTTAAAGTCATGGGAGAGGTCTGGGGCACGCAGGTTCAAAAACGTTGCTTGCGAAGACAACTTGCATCAATTTGGAAGGTTGCTAATACACCCATAACGATATGTGACGTTACAGTATACAAAATTCAAACGGTATTTTAGGATACTGTGGCTGCCTGGCGCTACCGTCTAGCAAGTTGCTAAAGAATGCAACTTCAATTATCACGCGCCTTCTGGCTAGTATCATTAACATATCATTCAGCGGTGGCTTATTTTCGACCAAACTGAAATACACAAGGATAGGTCTTCAGTAAGGAAAGCGTATTGCGGCACTCCAAAGGTCCCGGAAAATTGGAGTTCTGTTTGAGGGCCTTTAGCCTATTGTGTTAGACATTATTGCTGCCCGTTTTATGTTATGCTCTTTCGGTCTGGGTTAAGTGCTACGTGAAAAAATCCCACTGGGCATTAATCATCCAGAACGATGCTATCAGGACAATATTTGGCATAAGGCATAGGGTTCCGGTGACTGACTTTTGCGAACTTCCTCCAATCGATAAGATATATATGTTGACAGTCGCTTTTTTGTTCTCCAAGATGACAAACGGAAGGATTCCGTCTGAGATTGCCTTTCCGCTCATCGCAGTCACCGGCCGCTCCAAGTGGTGCAATTTCACGTTTGTAATATTTTCTGCTTCGAACGGGTCCAGCGCGCACGCTTTACGTTGGCGTCTGCTATCAATTTTAGGTTCCTTCCCTCGTGAAATGAGAGCACTGAATTCTGTTACTAAGTCCGAAACTTAAATACCACAGCTAGCATATGAAATATAGAAAAGATTAGTTTGGATTTCCTTTTCCGTTTCGGATTGGTGACACGCAAGCCTGCCAGTCAGTTCATACTTTCAAAGAATCATACTTTAAATACTTGCGGCTTAATATTTTCATTTTCCAATTGTGATACAATTTTTTCATAACGTTTACCAGAACTTGAACAGTGTAAAGCTTGTAGTTCCGACCTTGTAGTACAAACTCGATCGGCGCACTGCTCAACGGAGGCCCTGTCATGCGGCCTACCGAAGTAAGGAGCTTTCGGTGAAGCGGTTTATATTACCAGAACTACTGCACAAGTCGTCACTTAAAGCCTGATAGGCATGATGGAAAACAGCTCAGTGGTTCTTCCTAGCATTTTAAAACAGCTTACCCTGATTGATGTCAGTTCAGTTTCACCCAAATACAGACTCAACTGAGCCAGCTTCGCCGTCCCATGAAGGGAAACCGTAGTAGTCCTTCGAAAAGTAATAATGCATTTTTGCTCTTCTAAGCGCTTCTTTTTGTCTGTGGCATTTTCATGGGCTTTTCCTGGCGGCGCCGATGGCATACTTCGACGATACACCTGATCTACTTAATATTTTTAAGGCTGACTATCAGTCAACATTTAACGTCCATAATACCGCTTTTTGCATTATTTCCCCATAAATGTAAATGTGCAACGGCGGGGATTGAATTCGTGGCCCTTACTGAATAACATACAGGGCGTTATTGTAATAATATCCGTCATTGTTAACCCATCTCAAATGCACTTTCACTTAGGAAAAACACAGGAATGTTCAATATGAATCTCCCATAAATCGCGCGCCTTCCAATGGTCCCTTCAAAGAAAAACCTATGGTATTCAACCAGATGACACAAAGAAGCCAATCCCGCAACAAAAGCTAAGGTGCTCGCAACAGATTTCAGAAGAGAGTCGTATTCTGTTTTTACTTTGTAGGCTATAAATTAATTTGCAGACAAGTGTTAGACACAGAAAAACAAAGTCGTACGTATGTGAACTTAGTGTACTTATTTAATGCCGGGAACTCTGAGATCAGGAAGGCGGAGACCCCAGGAGGAGGCCCTTCCATTGCTCTTCGGAAAAGCTGATACCTGCTACTCTCCTAAACTGGGAAAAATGGGCATGTGATTTTTGGTAGATTTTGCTAATTAATCATACGAATTATATTTTGCGCGTAAAATAGTTGACAAAACGTGTCAGTCATAACTATATAAATA
>MNPL01003020.1:0-36938 GCA_002081605.1 Tropilaelaps mercedesae
TATATATATATATATATATATATACTCATCATCGAATCCGGAAGCAACAGAATAAAAGCGTAAAAGGAATAAAACTATGTATTAAATCTTGCTATTCGGGCAATGCCCCACGAGCTTCAGATGCATAAAAAAGCCATGGGGATCACGCTGAATTCAATGGACCTCCGTTATGCGTTTCTGAGGCCAATGCCAGTACAAAATTGACCTGCGGCCAACTTAGAACATACTTTGTTGGGTGCGTTTTTCACATGTATTGGAAGGAATTCCCTTTGAAGCTTTAGCTGGAAGTAAAGCAAAAGTCATTTCTAAATTTTCTTTATATAGGCCGGAAATAACGAACCTTTCCTTCAGCGCTTCTACGATATGTGGTCAAAGGATGCCATAGTAGTTAAGGACCGTCAACAGCCATTCTTTATCGGATTCGCCTAATAAATGCTCCGGTGCGCAGCTTTTCGTAGGAACTCGGAAAGATAAAATTATTCTTATTATTGTTTGAGCAACTCCTCGTTTATCTCCAGCCACCAGAACTCCGGGTAAATAAGTGTTGCCTGTAACGCTATTACGCAGTTTTCGTGTCGACAGGCCTGTTGTCTAACGAAAGCGGGCTTCACTGCTCTAGAGAAGGTAAAGGTAAAGTGGGAGAAATACTCGAGGGCATACACTATTCCCACTCAATGATTACTAGCCACTCCAACCTTTCTAATCCCTAATAATAATAGTATTTACATTAGGCGCAGCTTATTAATTGGAAGCAATTTGAAAAACGGGTCTTCAGTGTGATTAAACAAATACACGATACGGACGGTAAATGAATGCACGAAATACACGATATCTTGTAAGCATATATTGAAATTCCGTCATTATGGCGATACGGTTGTTTACAAGATAGCAGCAGCTTCAAGAAAGGGTAGAGTTTAGAGATAGCATCCTAGCTTCCTCCAAATACTGTACAGTTAATAAATTCCTTGTTATTGATCATTAACAAGGATTCTATGGATCAAAAATTTTACACTAGTGTGGAGAATGTATAGAACATTCGACTCAAAGCGATCCTAAAAAAGCGTCAACGGCTTTCTGATTCCATTGTGTTTGTACACAATTATCACATCTAAGCAGAACCCATCAGAGGACTTCTGAATTTTACGCTCGGAGCCGCTAACCTGCAAAAACATTGTAACTAGCACGAATTACTAACAGAATCAAAAAACAATTCATCACTTTGTTATTGCCTAAATAGAGCATTGCCTTTCATATCATTATTCGGCAAGTACATTACGAATGAACCGTTCCAATCGGATTGATTCCGTTGAGCCGTCAACGTTTGTATCCAGTTTTGAATTTATTTATCTGTGTGCAGGTGACATGGCTGCGGCGCTCCGACTATCACATTCTGAGCGTCGGTATGGTCACATACACGAGCGACGAGCGATTTTCAGCGGTACGTGGCGATGTGCCAATGTCATTTGGGACCGGTGTCGGTGAAGGCTCCGACACAACTGGTTCTGCCGAGGATTGGATGCTACAGATTCGAGGAGTGGCCGAATCGGACGCTGGGGAGTACGAGTGCCACGTAAACACACAGCACCCTACCGTTAGCATTAATGTCACCTTACGGGTGTTAGGTACGTTGCCTGGTCATCTTGTGTACGTCCCGAAATGGTTATCGTGGCCGTTTTAATCTTTATTACTGATGTTTTTCATGATTTAGTCAGTTATCTGTTGTTGCGTTTTCTAGTGAGCTGGTTCGACTTCTGCTATTCGCTGTTAGCGTAGTGCATGCTCTGTTCGCACAACCGTTTATCTGTTTTGGCCACTTGCGCACCCTCATTTTGTTTTCCTTTTCATGGCGACGTTTGAAGCGTGTTGTCTGGGAATGAGCGTCGTCAAATGTTCTTTGTTATTGTTCGAATCTGTTTCAGCCCCACACGCATCGATTGTCGAGTCCCCCGAGTTGTACGTGAATCGGGGGAGCACAATTAAACTCACATGCATCATCCACGACTGTCCGCAGCCTCTTACACATATTTTCTGGTACCATCAGAACAAGGTTAGATCGTGATTACCAGGTGATGACTTACAGCCGCATCCTCCATGGGCTGGGCTGGGCTATTGTAGAGTCCATCTCAAACAAACACGCTCGTCTGTCGTGATTTTAACTAAATTGCATTTGTACTCTTGTGGCAACTGTTGTGCATCTGTTGCGGCTAGGTGATCAACTACGAACGGCACGCCAACATAACGATTGAACGCGTGAATCCAATCGCAAATGATGTGGTCGGCCGGTACGTCTCGTCCAGCTCGTGGTCCTCTATCGGGATGTCGCGAAGGAGCTCTGTTTCTACTCAAGTTTCTCGTCTAACTATTCCCGTGGCGTCGGCCGAACACTCAGGCCGATATACGTGTGCGCCCATACACTCAAATCCTGCCGCCGTTCACGTGCACGTCCTTCATGGTAAGTCGATTTAGGACGTCGAAGAAACCAACGGTGGTGCAGTCTTCTGCTCTGATGTCAACAACTATCATGCAACGCCTAGCCGCTGTAGGACACGAGATAAAACAGGACCTACTATTTACGCACTATCTTATACACGGTGATTACAGCGGAAGAGCACTTGGCGCGCAAGTCGCATGAGGCTTCATCGGCTGGTCCCACAGGCAGTCCTGGAGAACGACCCTGGTCCCTTTCGATTCATGCTAGCCTCCCACTTTTGGCGCTCGAGCTTCTGTTTTTGTTGGTTGTCGCCAGCACTACGTGACACCAGCTTAACCTCCGGTCATGTCGATCGGAATATCAGGTAGGATTGGTCCATTTTAGTCAACCCTTTTCATTCTTCTAGCGTCGCATTGAGCTTGTTCCATCAGGATAGGATTGACTTACGATATGTTGCTCACATACACAGATAATTATGGGTGAAGAAAAGGTTTTCCATAATTTTAGCTAATTGTAGTATATCTGCGTGGGCGTTTTAGCCTTCAGACGCGCTTTCATCGTCGGGAGGCAGTGCTCAATCTGGCCTGGCTACGAAAATGAAGACGAAGATGTGCAACAAGTTGTTCACAGCCGTCCCTACCTCGGAATCCGTGGACTTCATGCAGAGCCATTATATCAGCGCGGCTACGCAAGACCGAAATGGCCAGCAAACTACTGTGGTACTGCAGGGTCCGCGGTCAAGCTGCGCACTTCAGCTTCATCCAACGGGGTGCACAATTGCGCCAGACACAGAGCATCTTGCATTGGGACGACAGTATGGGGGAGGTCCAAATTTTGTCTAAGGAATAGCCCCGATAACAGCTGCCACTTACATACGTTATACACATTATATCAAGCTCCTTATAAAAAGTTAAATCGCATAATTAATTTCTACTGATACAACGGGCTGCGGTGATTTACAGTATTGCGCGCCGTGAGAGCGAAATACTTAGAGTGCGAAATTATGACAACCTTTTTTTGGCCTTTTAGTTGCCTCTCTGTTTAATAAGTTCCACTGATCCACAGTGATGAATGCAGCTGACATGAGTAAATGCGGCCGACAAGCGAGCGACACACGTCTGGACAAAATAAGATTAACAGCTGAAAAGAGTGTGTTTTCTTTGAGATTCTGTCCGTCTTAATGCATTTTTTTTACCTATACACCTCTGATGAACAATGCACATGACAGGGATAGGCTAGCTCGACAAAATTATGCTTTAGCATATCCCAGGTGTGCGAGAATTTAATTACGCTTGAGAACTGTACGGCGTTTCTAATAAAGTTGAAATATTCCGGAACAGAGCTGCATCTCAGACACATAAACGGGTAATTCAGAAGCTGTTTGGTTATTAATTTGTATGTCTATGAAGCAGAATGAGATCCGATTTGAATCGTATTTGAAGACGGTTCGCGATCAATCAAAAACACATAATAAAAGAAGTTACTTTGTTACGTTGTTTGTATTTTGCCACCACATGTGTGTGTGTAAGGCGAGCGAAGTCTAGTGAAGTCTAAATGTCGTTGGGGTTTAACGGCGTTACTAAACTGACCTGTATGGATAAAAAAAGTGTATACTGATACTGCGTCTCTATAGTGCTTTGTAAAGGACGGACTACAGAAAAGGCCCACAAATACGTGTTCGTCCATACAATGGACATTATAGCTTCGCCTCAGGCAACCGTTGAATATGTTAACACCTGTTACTCCTCCTAATCTGTATACAAATACGCCATTCGTTGGTGTAGTCAAACGTTTGAAGAACAGGAATAGAAAACAAACCACTGTGATATAATTGTACATAAATCGAAGACCGGGAGGTAGAAGTGGAAAATATGTAAATAACATTAAAATAAATGATCATCAATACACGTGTGTTTTCGATTTTAATAGCTTTAGGATTCTTATCGTAAATGCTGTGCTTAGCCTAATTACTAATAATCTACTCCGTTACGTACTATCTAGATGTGAGATTTCTTAACATTATTTAATACGTGTTTAGCGTAAGGATACGTTCTAAATTTAATTTTCTGGTAACCGGGTGCAAGTCATAGATTACCATTTTTACTAATATAATATCTCTAGTTCTTCCCTTATCCACACTCGAACCTGAATGACCGGATCATACGTTTGCATTTATGTATATGGCCGATGATATCATAATGTGCTCTAACTGAGGGGTGAGACTTCGGACTATGAACTTCAAAGTTTTTAGCTCGAACTCTAACTGAAGCGAAACGATTTCTTGAAATCTGTTTACCAAGCTTTTCGTACAGTAGTACCCGTACCATATAGTTGTTTTATTACCTTGAAGGTCATGAATGCCTCCGACCTGAAATGTAGGTCGATCAAACTCATCTTTATTAGGGTCCCTTAGATTTTCGTTATAAAAGTCCGCGCACACCGCGATGCAAGCAACTAATAATATTTTAGCCCTAGGGAAAAATCACTTCGGAAGCACTTTACTTTCCACCGGTCTCCATTGTTTTACAGTGTTTTGCCCAACAAATGAAACGATGGCTTCGTGAGTTCTCAGAGATGTAACGCTAGGTTTGGTTTAGAAGCCCTTGACACAAAGATAAGCCGTAGAACACCGTATGACAATGAATCGGTAGAACCAATCAAGAAGCTATCTCTACGAGGATCACGAACCATATGCACCAGTCGAAACGGGTTTATAATCAACCTACCATACAACAGCCGATTTTAACTAAGTGCTTGCCGAGATTGAACTACACCAGGGAATTTTCCATTGCCGCATTCCCTTTTGTGAAAAAATCTGACATTTCCCAAGACTTAACGATCCGGAAAAATACTTACGAATTGACCTTGGACAAACGAAACCATTGATGTGAGACGTCGATAGTCTCATAGGACAGACAACCAATACTGCAAAGACATTTTGTCTAGGTCACCGTCGTTTCATCACAGGTGACTGAAACGGAGCAGCTAACTAAGCTCAAATGTCTAAGCTGACAGCAGCATGTCTTGCAATGGAACATATTGCTGTTCCTAAAGTACGCGACATTATCAACAGGATTAATTAGTGAGTTCCTAAACGTAGAAAATAATACGGCTTGAAGTAAAAGCACTCCTTAGTTATTCAGAAGAATCTTTTCCATTAAACAGTCGGGCTTGCGGGTTACGGAAGCTTTTGCACCATACATGCAACGATACGAGAACCCAGCTGAGGGTGGCTGCCTTTATGTAACAATTAGTCCAGGAAAAGAAGCTTAAGCAGTCAAGACACAACGGACAAGAAGGTTGCGACCGTGACGCTTCCCACTTGGCCGGCTCATAAGTCATTCGGACACATAGCGTCGGATGTGTTGGAACGATCCCTACTGCCGATGCACAATTCCGACAGATTGTTTCAGAGGGCACTCACCACCCACATTGGCCGGTATTATTAATAAAGAGAATCCACGCCTATAGGAGAAGTTTAGTGTGGCAGGAGTTTTGGTGCCGTAGGCACGTTTTTAGCGTTAGTACCACAATCCTAAGCGAATACACTACCGGGGTGCGTATGAACGTTTTCTGTCGCGGAAAGAAAAAACTTTTGATAAGTGAACATTTTTAGATTAGAGCGTATATGTACATGTATATACAAAATAAAAGTATTTGCCTCGGATAGAGGAAAATAAAAATACCAGTTCATACGTTTGTCGTTATTACATACCGTCACTATATACAAAACGCCCGCGAAAACCTTGCGTATAACCGAATGTATTAAAAACATTCTCAAAACAGCGTGTCTTGTTTAATTTACCACAATCATTGTCATCTCAGTGTCTTTCTTCTTAAGTGTATGTGAAACGTTATAGGGGATACTTGGCATGGCCATGACGCTTACCAATAAAATTATTTATAATTCCGTAAGATATTGTAGCTATGGCTGGTGGATTAATGACACGTTCCAATAGGACTTCCTTAATCTCGAAACGGATTTCAAACCTATCAGCTGTAGCGATCAGCCTAAAACTGAATGTTCAACGAGTAGAATTTAAAGGCGGTTTAGTGCTACATTTAATGAATTGTTTGAGCGCTACGAAAAGAATTATTATGTGTATAATTCGTCGATGTCCTTTTACACATTTATATCAGACACCTTAAGCCCATCAAGAAGAGAAATTTCCGTTTCTCTTCGTATAACACAAAGCTCTAGTGAAGTTAAAGATTCGAATGCATTTGGTGTGACTTGTATTCCCTTTCCATATGGGCAAACGACGCTACCACTTATACCATGATACCCTACGGTCTAGTGGCCTTGCTGTGTTGTGCCCAATACGGACAGCTTTGGTATGGTTGACTGCTGGCGGCCTTGAATGAGCTAGTTAATTGCACTCTGCTAGATATCTGTATACTCTGCTATTGCACTCGTTCGAGCCAGGCGAGAAATGACTACGTATATATTACTGTTAACGCATCGATTGTATCGTTTAAGGTAATAAGACCGGCAAGTATCACAAAAGAACGAGATAGCAAGGTTTGAAAGACGGGGGATAGATGCTCGTAGGCACATCTTCAAGCCAACAAAGCATCTACACTTAAATTTACAGAAATGCGCAAATACAAAGAGGATCGAAAGCAAACTGCATGTTCCATCATTTTGTCTAAATATGCAATCGTACATGCAATATGCAATTGTATATACCCGTCATTGATGGTGAATCGTAGTGGCGATCACTCCGCAGCGGCGAAGCGGTATCACTAATCTTCAAAGTTTTCCTAAAAAACATATTTCTATACAGTCATGTTATCAGTCAGTAAAAATAATGAATGCGAGAAGAAGAGTTCGTCCCTATACGCATTTTCGCGTCAGGAATTAAGCCATAGGCAGCACGAATATCTATCTAAAACGACGTGGAAAGCTACGACGAATGGATCAAAGGTAAATACATCGAATGCTTGTTATCTTCTCCAACTCCTCTATTTGTCTCGTCTCACCGTAGGTTATCGGATGTATAGAATCTTTTTTTCTTTTTTCGCTCTTCCTCTAGCTCTGTCTGTGTAAATATACCACTATGTTTCTTCCGTAGCCAGATCCACGGAAAACCTTTAGAAGCACCTGCACCATCTTTAGCCTCAGCGACGATCCAACCCAGCAGAGAGAGAGCCCCACTACTTTTCTTATCATATCTGCCTTCTATCTTATCTGCCGTAACTCAACGAGACTGAAACGTCGTTCTGAAGTTTCTTTCGGGCCATATGCAAATGAAACATTCCGGTCCAACGCCCGTAAATTCAAGGCAAGACATAGCTAGAGATTGCAGTGCAGGTGCAAACGGTGGTGGGTAGGGCGAACTGGAAGAACCAAAGGAAGCTTTGTAGGCATGCAACTTAACCACGCCTTGCCTAAATGTTAGCCGAACAGTAAACGCATTAAATATTTAGGTCCTCTTCTGAAGTTCGTTTCAACCATGGGCACGATGCATCACGTCATACTCCCACAGAAGTAGTTCGCATACCGGCAGACCCTCTAAGCGAGAGCTAGCGAAATTGCAACTGAATCATTTTTTCTAATATTTTTGTAATTTTCTTTATTCTAAGCTTCAATATGGGTTATTTTAACTAGAAGGAGCTTAGTATCTCTATTTCAATTTTTTGGTAACTTAGTTACTTTAATTTAAAATAAACCCCTAGAAGACAAGTCGGGAAATAAGCCGTGACCCTTGTGTTACTGTGTTAAAATGCCTACACCTTTGACCTATCGTCTGCACTGTTCAGTCACCCTCGAAATTTTAAATGGTGTGTCTCTGTGTAGGTTCTTGACTATAGCGGCGAACTAGATTACTATAATATTATAATTATGGTTGTTCTTGACGTTAGTCATAATCGAAAGGATTTTGCAGGGCAAATGCAAAGCGCTCGGATTATTTTCGGAAAAACAGGGTCTCACGTTCTGTAATGTTTCAACCTTGAATCTATAACATGGTAGACGATAATACGTTTACTGAATAATATTTTTTTATCAAAGCTGTCGGAAATGATCCTAATCTTCGAGCACCACTGTAAAAATAATAATATGATGATGTAGCATTTTCCTGATCTGATGAAGATAATTTGAAATTGAAAAAGAAAACATTATATATATATATATATATATATAATTCCTTTTATAGCTGTACTAGAGTTCAAATGCGCCGTTTTAATTATTATTATAAGTGC
This sequence comes from Tropilaelaps mercedesae, assembly GCA_002081605.1. NCBI lineage: Eukaryota > Metazoa > Arthropoda > Arachnida > Mesostigmata > Laelapidae > Tropilaelaps > Tropilaelaps mercedesae. The sequence goes on from MNPL01003020.1 coordinate 8,636, forward strand.
TTATGGACCTTTCTGTGTGGTACCCGTCTGCTCATTGTAGTCTTAGTAGTTGGCCATCCTTTCACAAATGTGTGAAAGCCGTACTTCCCACCCAACTTTACCTACGCACGCCTGAAAACTGAAAGCGTCCATTAACATAGCCCCAACACTGTCCCCATATTTTTTCACACAATATAGCCGACGAGCATCAAAGAAGAAGATGAAACGTCAAAGGTTCGGTCTCATGAGGTCTTGAGGGTGACAGCTGGTCGTACAAGGCGTCGGCGCTGGTTGAAGTCGTTTGGCGAACACTACAATTCGACAGACCGAACCAACAGCAAGAAATGGAAAGTACTAAAGAGCAAGGTTTTGTGAAATATGGATCCATACGGAACACGTCCTCTCTGGGATGGAGGCGCCAAAGTGCGCGCTGTCGGAAAAGTCTGCGTCATTGGTGGTACACGTTGGGATGGGCTGAGAATGACTAGAAGGTTTGCAGAGGGTCGAATGCTTTGCCGAGGCCGAAACATCCGAAGCACAGTGAGCCTTACCCCGCTGCAGATGAATCTATCCATAGTAGAAAATGCGTTATGCCCTCGAGTTACGAATAATTCCACCATGTGGTGTGCTCGTATGCATGGGTAGTGAGTATATCTCCACGATCGGGCTTCTACATAGGTTTTGCGTAGAACGAAAACTAAAAATGACAATGATGATACTTTCGATGACAGCAACGTTAGAAGAGAGCGAAAAAAACATATGAAGGAGATTTCAATAGGGTGACCCGCTTACAAATAGAGCACTATCATGCATTATAGTAGAGGTGCGCATATCGTAAACCATAACACGGCAGCTAGAAATCTTCAGCGATAATACGAGGGCAGAACGCTGGCGGGAAAGACTGCCTATTGAAAAACCAACAACGGGCCCATAGATACCAAAAAAAAACTCCGAAGATTTTATCTCCCCTCTTGTGCCGCCCTTTGTGATTGCACCTATCTATATACAGTGTATCTATGTCCACTAGGCCAAAGAGCGATGTGGTAACATCCTATATTTTCCCAGTGTCATCTTTCTCCTCTCCTGCTTTGTTGCTTCCTCCTTCTCAGGCCTTTCTCTGACTTTTGTCTGCGCTTGTTTCTGCTTCACTTCTAAATTTCAGCCCAGCATTCTGCTATTCGGCATTCCTTTTCGACACGAACGCAGTATACTATAGCTATCAAACGTATCGTTCGTTCCTCGCAGTTTCATCTGCTCCCATTGCGCCGACGCCACCTATTCCTTTACAACAGGGTTGGAAAGATAAACGAAAAAGGGGAACGGAAAAGACTGACTGGCCGCATGCCTGTGGGCTCGCATTTGATTTTTTCGCCCAATATCCGCTCAATTTTCCATTTCACACCGCCCCGTTTTCTTTCTCGTATGCCCTTTCTATCTACTTCCTCAGCGCAGGCCTATACCCCTAGACGGCGTTGCCTTTGTCCTTCAGGGATGGTCGCGAATGCACAAAAAAGGACTTTGCCCCATGTGCTCAGAGCTGGATGGGTGGCCTCAGGTGGCTTCGCATACCCTAAGTTGACCCGACATGAAGTGGCGATGTAGGCATAAAATCGCAATGCTGCGAAGTCGGCAGCGTGACCAAGGATCATACGGATGGCCAAAAACGCCGTGTGTAGAGCTGGTCGCCACCAAGCGAATAGAAGAAACTGGAAAGGACTCGCAACCATGGGTCGATCGTGGGGGCAAGAAGGTGTATTGGGCGTCATCGCAATCGTACGCCTGTATGGATGACGGTGTTTCCCCTGGGAGTTCCATAAGGCCTGTTTCCAGGATTGCTGCACGTATTGTGTGCTTCGCTTCAGTGAATTCTAACAGTACACGTGCGCGACATCGGGTCCCCAGACACGTACAGCTGGGTATCTAGCTGTACAGCCCTTTATGCGTGTGCTAACTGGCCTTTTATCGATGTGTTCGGTGCATCTGCGCAATGCTTTTTTCTATGTATGCCACTACCATCGCCACTGACAACAGGGTATCTCATCGATCAAACCATTGCTGTGCTTTACAGTATTACCTCAATCTTCTGATCCCTTACCACCTGCCCGTCTGAGATATAACTTCGGTGGCATGTCTCGGCTAGAAGCATCGTCACTTCTATACACCTGACACATTCTTGGGTGTTGTCTGTATTTCTTTTGATAATGGGTAGAACTAGCATAGCTAGATTAGCTAATAGGTAGTTTAACGTTAACAGGCTTTGTTAATGCAATTTTTTCTAAATTCGACAGTTGATTGAGTCCTACACCGAATCCATATGTGCAATACTAATCAGTACATTTTTGCTGAGGACACCTACGTAACGCCGTGACGCTCAACTGATTTCGATGTAAAAAATAAAATTTTTGTTACCCTTTTTAAGGCTTCGATCTGGATAAATGGAATGCCTTAACCGTTTCGTGCTTCGCAGGCTGGGTTTTCAAATATGATCAGATCATTTGATATACGTTATTTACCTTTGAAACCTGTGTAACGTGCATACCCGTTTACAACTTTAAAAGTTTATTATCTAGGTTTTGCGTGCAGCATATCCTGGAACCTGCCACCCCAGCTGCATCATTCACTCGCACATGACTAGACGCAAGAGCACAAAATGCTTCTCTAGTTGAGCTCAGAGACCGTTAAAGGTACGATGACATCAAAGCATGACTGTTTAAAAGGCGAATAGCTCTTTGTCATTTTAAATCCACATAGCTCACGTCTGCCTGGAATCCGCTAACCCTGAAACAAGTTTATTATCGATACGCGTTTATGCCTTGCAACATGGTGTACTTTATCGTGAAGCACGATCAAAATACCATCTCATTCTTTTCATGTAAATAGAAAAGCGCTTATTAGCACAATGAATCATATGGACACTACATGAAGCGGTATCAGAAAGCATATGTGGATTGGTTCAACGTTCGTTATGTGAAAATATAAAACCGCCGAGATAGCACCATGCTGTGGGTACGTGGTTAGGATCGTCCATACCATTGCTAGAGAGAGCTCATCACTGTTGGCCCTTGCAGACTGATTACGATCAATAGGGGAAATTCTGACGGTTCATCAACATTAATGCACGTCGGTTAGCTAACTCTGTGGCAGCTGCGCTGCTTAAGCACAGGTGTGCGATAGTCAAGCATAACATCGTTCCATTGCGGGAAAGTCTGGAGTCCTCGAGACGTCTACCGCACCCAATCTATGCTGTCCTGCCTTCTCGATCCCTGTTAAATTAGCCATGTTGCTTCTTTACGCGCTTTCTGTAGTTCTGTTCCGTGGCGGAAGGCGTTAAGTTAACCCTGTTGTCACCAAGGCTGTTGTTCTCTTGCCAGTTGATCCGTGAAGAGATTGCAGGGGGCATAGTATAAATCCACATTATGATGCTACGGGAATATGCTGTGCACGTTACACCACCGATGAAATGCATGGCCATGGATTTATTAGTCAGTAAGTCTTAAAGCAAGATACTGCATGGAGTACTTTATGCAACTTTGTTCATGGACTGATGACAACATCCGAGAAGTTCACAAGACGATCAAAATTAAAAAATATGTTATGCAGTTCCACACACTCACGCATCTGAATGTCACCATCGTAATGGTAATGAATGCACATGAGAAAAATCGCTAGACAATAGTAACAGTTTGTTATAGCTACTTGTCCTACCAAATATAACTTTACTATTCGAAATTCTACTCCAGAACGTAGATAGTCCGGTACGAAATATTGCGATTATATTACCGAAAGAAATGCTGACGAGATAGTAATAGTATCTTTTTCTAAACATTAGAGATATATTAATTTACGAAGCGACGATCTTAATGCTTCATTATTTGGTTCTCGAAACGAAAACAATTCTAAGCTAAAATAAAGCGTTATATATATATATATATATATATATATACTTCTTGCTGTATAGTTATTTCTTCAAAACGCCATAAATATTAAAATAAAATGTTTAAAACACCTAAGCAATATTACGTTTCGTTTGCGCCCTTTGCTTATAAACCTAACAGCTTTTTCAATTTAGAAGACGCTTGTTTTAAATTTTCTCATTGCCTTGCGCCAACGTTTGGTGAATAGTTTAGCGCTGGAAAGATTCACACGTTTTTTTTGGATGGTTCGGAGGGTATCTTGCCCATCCGGCAGTCTTTTTGTACGGTATGCGACCATCGTGCCATCAAGTCGGCTTACCGAGCTTTCGTAACCCTCGACCTTCACTTCAATCGACGGCTCAGCGCGCCTTTTTGCAACGGTGTAGCTTACGCACTTCTTCCATGTCTTTGTTGCTGCACACTATTTTTTCAGCCTGTCAGCGTCGGAGCACTGATGTTACTTCGTGCATATCCCGGCTTAGCTACCCTAACTTGCGAGATGCAGAGTTAGAGGTAATCTGTTTAGATGCACGAGCGCTTACTTCTGCCTATTTTCCGGCGATAGCCACCACGTAGCCATCTTACACCACCTTTTTCGGACCGCGGTGGAAGATGTTGCTTCATGGCAGCGATCAGGTGTTCAACACACAAGGTTTTTGCGGCGTTAGGGTGAAGTTAATTTTGTCCAAAATCATTTATCACAAAAGCCCAGATCTCCATTTGGATATGTCTTTTTTGAAAAAGAGAATGCATATACATTAGCTTGAAGAAAGTTAACAGATATCTACAATGAGTGCCGAATTTAAAACGGTATGTTATTGTAGATATTACTGGTATTGTATACTGGTGACGAGTGATTGACGTTAAACGTCCAGTGGCACCTAATTCAAATTCCCTCGTAATGGCATTTTTCTTACTCCTCTAACTGGAACACTTGTATCTTTGATACGTTGGTAGGGGCAAGACATTTCTCATTCGATCTCGGGGTGTAATGTAGGTGGTAATTTCTTCGGTAGTTTCCGTGTGCGGTCTTTCATGTTCCTATTTAGGAATGTGCTATGAATAATAATGGCTCCCCTATGACATTTGCGTGAGACCTTAAAGGTGCCTCTACGATAAGGCTGTGGCACGTTTGCGGCACATGTGTGGTGCGGAGATACGTTTGTGGTATTTTCATAGTATGCTTATGTTGCATTTACGGCAGCTTTGTAGTACGCCGGCATACCTTTGCGGCATATCATTAGTGCCTTTTTGGTATGTGGCGGCAGTTTTGTGATTTGTTGTAGTACCTTTGTACGTCATTGTGGTGCTCAAACCTGTAAACTGCACAAGTCGCTCATACCAAACTGAAAACTAATTTCCGGCATTCACGTACTTGGTATAGAAGCTTCAATAATGCGAAATAAGTACAGACAATGGTATTTAAAAGTATTTTATGGCCTCATTAAAGGAGAAACTAGATGCCTTATATCATAAGATCATAATAAAAAGAAATCCACCCGTACCGATACCTGAGGTAAATCGGTGAGCCAACGAGAATAGTTTCGGTTTTTCAAAATACCAGATATGCAAGCTTTTCTGTCGCGTGTTATAAGACGTCTCGCCCTCTCCTTTGTTCTAAATATACACATGCCTGTATTGGGATGGCCAGCAGACTGACATGATTCGCCGCTAAACTTCACAAAGCGAGACGATGTAGTAAGTAAACTTGCTTGATGTGGTTACGGTATATGGATTCGCGCGAGCTTACCTGCGCAGCGAGACTGTGCCGAGTAATAGGCGTGTCTTACGCCATCGGAAGGCTCTCCTTAGCGACGGTAGAGCGCTTCCAATTCTCATTAATTAGGCATCAATAGTGAGAATAATTTGTAGATGGGCCGACATAAACTTCAGACAAGCGTCAGCATGTCAGAAATTACCTTTACTTAGCCAGCCTTTATTCGTTTCATTGAGGAATGCGTCGTCCGTAGTAAACTAACTGCCTTTTCATTATGTTATAGATATAGAAATTAAAAACCAAATATTAAAACTATCTTAACTTGTTGGTAAAAATTGACTTTTTTTATTTTTCAAGAGGTGGATAATTGACTTTACAGTGAAATAAGTTCCAAACAGAAATCCAACATTCGGCCGGGCCATTCCTTTATCAGTAAGCTTCCTTCAGCGCGCTGCCGGCACGTTTCTCTATTGGTACTGCCAAAGCTGTAATAAATAAATATATAAGGGAAACAATCTTTTCATTTTTTTGCGCCCGTTCATAACTTACGCAGTCTCTTAGGATCTAAAACCCATGCAAAGGGCCCATCCATGCTGAATAAGCTGTTTTCGCTGTTTGCCACAGATGCGTCTTCTTTTCACACTAACGCAAACAACAACGTAGTCCAAAAGTAGAACTGCAAAATATTGCTTGAATACCAGTTAAAGTAACGCTGACAGCGACGGCTAGAGCCGACCTCGCGTACAGCTGCAGTGTCGCAACCATGGTGTAATGCGTAAGTGGTGCTTCGAAATCTCGCATAGTTGTTACATGTTGGTGTCAAATCTTCTGACCGTTTGGTCTGTTGCATAGTTACTATTTAAGGAAGCACCTGTATTTTGCTTTACCTAGCATTGTATCGATATTCATGCATATAATACAGGCGCAAAAAACAATTTTTTGAGCCAACAGTGAAAAATATTATAATTGTTTAGAAAAATGATTCAATACATGGTTTAGCTGCATAGCACGAAGCAAAAAATTAAAAAGACAGAATTTTCGGAGCAGCCAACACTTACGTGGAATCATTGCCCGTTGAATCATCCGAACCAAAAAAGATTTGAATAACCCCCGCCAAGCGTGCTTTTTGTTCTTGCGTAAACATTGAGCAAGTGCATGGTGCTAATGGAGCGTTCTTAGTTATGTAGGTGTCATATTACAATAACAGAAATGTGCTTTTAAAAATTAATTTCAAATGAGAATAGCAAATTTGACTGTAACGAGAGACCAACATACGCGAAACAAATATCCCGTACCTCATTTTCCCAATAACATAAAGTTATATAAGACATTTAGCTACAAGAATTGTGAATGTTATTCGGCTTTGGTCTTATATTTACTGCTTGTAACAACTAATTTCATCATACGTTCATTTACTCTTATCTAATATCTAATATCTTTATTACTACCATCATTGTCAACACCATCATCATCATATTATTATTATTATTATTATTATTATTATTATTATTATTATTATTATTATTATTATCACTATTCCTAAATAGAATATCTAATGCAACGTGATGCTACGTGATGAAGCTCTCGTTAGTCACTCGGTGCTGCCTGTTCCGATCGTCCATAGGATCTATAAAAGGGCTCATAATGATTCTGCTACGTTGTAGGCATTATTAAGAGATAAACTGCGCAGACGTGAGAAACACTAAGAAATTATATATACGTACCTTTTCAAGTTGCCGTAGAAGCTATATATTATGCCGAAAGGCATTCAGTTTGTTTCTTTCTCGATATGATTTCTCTAGTAGTGTCGTATGACGATCTCTTTGCGCAATCTACTGCACACAATATTGTATATGTTATTACGTTTGGGCGATACACACCACTTGGCAAAATTAAACACAAAATGCCAACTACCCTTTTTTGATATAATTCGCTAACGGTAAATACGCATAGCACAGCTACCTGGGCCTTACATCTCACTACGTGTGCTAACAATCTTTTCATTCACCTAGAATTGTTCACACAGTCGCTACACTTCCATACAGTGTAGTGACAGTATACACAGTATAAACTATACTGTGTATGCTATATACTACGTTGAGTATCTTTGGTGAAGAGAGATAATGTGGTTGTAGTAAAAATTTTCAGTATATCAGGCTTCCAACAGAACAAAGAGAATAAAAAAATCTCAATTATGAACAATCTTATGAACGTTTAAAAAAGGCCACTTCCTTATTTATCATGCATGTGGTATTAAAGATAAATATAAATGATAAGAGTGCTTACATATGGCTTCAATGCCCTCAATATTTAATATACTCAAAAATAGTGTATACTATAATTGCTAGTTTTAACGTACTATGTCTGAATATTACAAAGACTGACTTTTGACTATAGATCTAAGGGACTAAAGCTACAAGATATTTTTAACAGCCGTGTTTAACCTACTCCTCGCCTATTCGGTCCAAGCTTGCGGTCCCTGGCTTTACTCCACCTTCGGCTTTGATACTTACAATCGGATTCGTTTTTGAATTCCAAATATGCGTTAAAAGCAGTAGTGCGCTTGAAGTTTTCACAAGTGCTCATACTTCTTCCACCTGCTCAATTCAAGGCAATCGAAATATTTTCTCTGAAGCTCCTTATGTATTTCTTTATGCCTTGGAGCTAGCGGGCATCATCAATATATCACACATGCCACACGAAATCGCTGCATCAACAAGTGATCAAAGAACTCAACTTGCTTTTTGCCCAAGCATGGCCGAATGGATGACACGTCTTGGCAGTTTATACTTCGTGGTAAATAAAACGTAAAGACCCTTCTTAAACAACCTTGCACAAAATTCCGATTATATTGTGAAAAAAGCGACATGCACGAAACCTACATATTTTATAAAAAATTATTAAATGCATTTCACTAACAAAAACCGTTGTGTACATGCCTATTCGTTGCAATGCATCACTGGCCCACGCACTTCAGCATATTCGACTTAGAACGTACAACGATGCACTAGAAGAAATAAAACAGATGAAATGACTTACCACCACTGAATGAAATGGCACGCCAGAGAGCCTCGCCGAGGTTTGCGTTAACGTTCATACGGCTAGAAAAGGTATTGTACCCAAGGGAAACGAAAAGTTGCGTTTGTGCACTGACACCGCATAAGTGACAGTCCAAGCTGGCGAGCGGAGCGAAGTGTGCCCTCTGGTGAAGATATACAGCTCAACAGGGACTTCGCTGCGCAGTCATCAGCCAAAACCGCATTGTATGCGCGAGATGGAGTGCGCCGGGATAACCGTCCAGCCGACCTGAATCATTGACCACCCTTCGATAAAAGTTGGTCGGAAAGAGAAAACGCCTCGTTTGTGGCGTTTTGTGCGTCTGGTATTGCTGTCCAATATATAGCTAATGGTATGCTCTTAGGATTACGCGTATTCAACAGAACGACATATTTGAACTTCGGTAGCTTTGGCTAGTCATAACGTAGCTGAGAATAATCAGCGTTAAGGAGAAGTAGACGTAATGAGTGCTATGCCAGTAAATCAGAATAGCAAGACGCGTCAGTCGTAAAAAATACAAAACGGGAAACCTGAAGTGTGCCCGTATAGATGTGATCTCAAGGTGTGTTTCGCCCACATCATATCAGTCGCTTCTGGTACATACTAAACCTGTCACACCGCTCGCGAACTCCTATTGTCTGTGGCTTTTATTCCAATTGTTAGTTTTACTTCTACTTTCATAACTAGAAGACAGACAGGAGGACAATATGTTTTATAGTGAAGGACAACTAAACGGCGGCAATTCCTTACCTTAGTACCAATTAATATCGCTTAATATCGCAATACCTTAGCGTGAGTGCAACGGGGCCGCATTTGCGATGCACTTATACACACGTCAGCGTGCTCAATTAGTGTTTTCAGTCTGCACAGTAGTTGATTCCCATTTCGAAAATTAGGTGCTGGTTAAAACTTACATAACAGATAGATGTAGCATTCTCCAACGAATTTGGTTACTGTAATACGGTGGAGGGGGCCCTGTTGTTTTGGTTCGAGCTTGCAGATGAATAACGGAAGCCGTCCCTCACATCTTCCAGACGTACAATTGGCATAGCGGCTTCGGAGGTAGAGCAACATAGCAGGACTAGAACTTTTTTACTCAATCGATTATCTGCCCTCGTTTCCTTTCGTTTAACACACAAGTGCTGGTACCGAAGCACACATGGCTTAACAGTAGGCAGACGTTACCTAGTAGTTTCCCGTTGTATCTATGGAGTGTAGTTGTCTAAGGCAAGGCGATATGCTTGATACGCCTGGCAGACAACTAGGTTAACTCTTGAGTAAGATTCTAATATTGCTTACGTTGCGGCTATGCAACCACTAGACGACGCTTTTACATTTATTGAATGGCTAACGTGATACGGTGCTGTTGATTAGTGGAAAAACCTCGGCATTGCAATAAGGAATGACATGAACGCACATACAATCTGCAAGCTACTGTACATTGGCAGCTGTGTTTGCAGAAACGTTATCTCGCGTGCATGTAAATATAGTCAAAGCTATTACTGAGCCCAAACAGTTCACCGTAGCCCATCAGGTGTTGTGTTCGTTTAGCGCTTGATATATGTTTGCATAACATGAAACATAGTGAGTAAAAAAAATGTAGGACAGTGATAGACACTATAACGTGCCCAAAAAATATTCCGGGGCCATAGCTATTGTTGATCACTGTCTCACAGGTAAATTGTTCACCTACCATTAGTTTTGCAATGATGTGACAAGATTGCCTGACGTGTACGGCAGGACCGATTTGATCCATGCTTCCCAGAATAGACTTATTTCTGAAAAGTTCGAATTTGGTCAAATCGCTCTGTGGTTACTAGAACGGTTAGTTCCTTTTGTATTGTCGCGGTCTCCCTAAGCTGAAAACACTGTTTAGTTCGAGTGAACTAGACTGGACTTGGGCAGTCGAATCAGGCATATACGCTACTTAGGTAGCGCATTACTAGTCCGACGCATGACGAAACTGTTAGCATCCGCTGAATAAAGTCCTTGAAAGTCCTTTCCGTGAAATCATCCTGTACTCATTCGGATCACCAATGTACTAGCCTACATTAACCCAGAAGACACATGGCTCAAATTAATTTTGTTTTAATTTAAAGAAGCATAACGGCGACGAACGCAAAACATCAATGACAGCCGTGTCAACTGTTTAGGGTAACTAGCGTCCGCAACAGTCTCATACATAAACTATAGGTGCATACGTGTTTCCTAAGTTCACTATGCATTTTAATAACTCATGATACTGCGTTCGTTCGAAAATGTTGTCTCAATGGTGAGTCGCGTGAGCGTATTTGCCCCTGGTTTACCTGGATGTCGGCCTCCTATTATACTGCTATTAGGTGTTGTCTTGTTATAGCGGCTGCTCAACAGCGCCACCTCGAAATATAGATAGCAGGGCCGGACCACAAAGATTAACACCCTCTTTTATATTTATCTCACTTTGATGGTCGAATTGGGCCAACTCGAAAGATGTAGAGTGAGTTTAGCCAATATAACAGGAGCAGCAGAAGTAGCTATTACACACCGCCGCCAATAAAACAAGACAGCTGCTTAATAACCTGTATGGCCAGCGTACGCTGTTGAGTTAGGAACGAGCAGAGCATTGGACCGAGCGTTGGACTGAAAAAACTGTCTGCAGAAACCAAAGGTCGAATGCTTCGCAAAATCTCAGCCAAGGCCGTTATCATGAATGCTGTAAGCGAATTGTGCGAAATGTTGATAAATATTGCTAGGTAATTGCAACATTCGCTAGGGAAATAATAAAGCAGTATTTTTCATAGAGTAGGTGTGTTGAAATCACGCACGACGATTAGGCCACAATTGGATAAAGGACCGCCTTTTTTCGAGAAGCGGCGCGTTCAATCCAAGCTATAATTTACGAGAACTGTTGTACGACATTTATAGTATTTAAGACAACTTTCGTTTTAAAGGCCATGTAAAATCAAGTACCACTAGGTTTTTGAGACTATTATGTACTTTTAGCTAAGTAGATGTAGTCCAAATATACTAAATAGCTTAGAAAATGTTGATCATTCGGCCAAGTGAATGTGTGTGTCCAACTAAGCGGATTACTGACTTCTGTAGACAAAATAAGCTAAGTCTAGATTTCGAAGAACGATTACAGGTGCGACAGACCCAACCACAGCAGTGAATCAAGTCGATTCGTAACATATGCATTATCTGATCGTCTCAAACTTTGAATCGCCTGATAATCGTTGAGAGGTTATACACTAAAACGTTCTTCTTCTTCTTCTCCATTTTGCCGGTTACTGATGGGGCGAATTATTGTTATCGAGTCTCATCTCTATGTGTCGTTTACTCACTTGCTCGATGGTCACATAGACCACCGAGTGGGATGGAAATTGAGCTGAACTATGATTTGAGCATTGCTTGATCATTTAGCGGGACTAAGCTAAAGCGACAACTTCATAATTCCTGTTTCGCAGCTCCTGTTTGGTCTTTGGTCGATTCCTGCTCGACTGGCTTGTGCAGCCAATTTGACACACTAATCGGTTTACTTCTACCTTGATTAGCCATAAGGTAAGAGATTATAGTCATTTGATGGCCAGTAAATGTTGCCAGCTGGTTGCTTTTATCGCTTAGATTATCGGAACGGGGTTGATGCTTACTCGGCGTGAGGGACGGTTAAACACTACGATCGTTTTCTCCTTGAATTGTCGCTCAGGATTAAAGGAGACAAGACGCAAATTCGTTCGGATTCATTGCTTTTTTCATCCTTCGTCTGCCTAGCTTGTAGCGTTGCGCTCTTTGTATGTTCGAAATCTGTTCTTGCTTCAAATAGATTAGAAACACGTTGGGTAAGAGGGAGGCAGAAAATATAACCCCGCCTTCACAGTAAACCTATAGATCGGCCTTTAAATTGAGTGAAAGGTTTGGCAAATGATAAACACATATTATGGGTTAGTTCGGGGTATTCGTGTTCCAATAAACAATATGTCAAGTAAAATAAATTCTGTCATTTGTTGTATATTAAGGCCAATATTATATATTGTTCGGCTAGGTCGCTTACAATAAAAGGTAGTAAATTCTATCTTTGTAAAATTAGAGCATCGATTGATTGATTCTTGCGATCGTATATGTGTATATATATATATTTAGGATGAACTTATGAATGTATATATTTTAACTGAAGCAAAAGCCCATCCAAGGGCTCCTGAATGCTGCAGTCGTCAATTACATCTAGCAGAAAAAGGCATTCGGCGCACGGAAGGAGAGCTATGGAGTGGCCTTTCCATACTGAAAAACAAAGAGCCTGGTTCAAGAGAAGCGTGACCATGCATACGCATGCGTGCCATAATGGAAGGTACATGTATGACCGGTATGTGTACACATTTGGTCCGAAATAGCAGTAACAAATGGGAGCGACGCATCGACTAAACTGCGAAAGACCAGCGGAAATTCAAAATGGCTCCTGCGACCTAAGCGGATAAAACGAGTTTTCCCACTCGTTTTATCCGCTTAGGCGTTTTCGTATGCATAGATTCTCCAAAATAACACGATGTTCGTGATAACAATTGCTATTATTATTATTGTCTGTTACAAGAATGGCCGAAAAGCAGATTAGACTCAAAATACCTAACTGACTGCGCGCTCATTCCATTGTCAGTGTAGGCTAGAAATAACTGGAACTGAAACGGACAAACAACAGAGAATATTATACGCGTAGAAAAAACCAGCGCAAAAAATTCTGTGATGTATCGTTTTGTGTAAGCCATTCGTTACAGTAATTCATGAATTCAGACCGTAAACTACCAGCTTTTGTAATTCTCCAGAGATATATCAATAATAAAATTTTGCGTACGCTTCAGTTTACGGTAGATATTTGCGTGAATGCATTAAGCAATATTTTCAGAGTAAATATCTAATATATCTAATACGGAAGCGATATATCTTGAATATAACCCTTTGTTTGTGAGCGTTGGGAGTGCTCTCAGGGGTTCGCTTTATCAGAGACGTCAGGATCTGCAGAAGCAGCTCCAATATTCCAACCTTCAATTTTTCTGGAGTAATTCTAGAGAAAATCAATTTTATAGATTTTTCAAAGGTTTCACCGACGCGTTATGAAACTTAATTATATATCTTCTATTGATTCATTTAACCGGGGTAAGCCGACAGGCTCTAACGGTGTACAGAATTTAGAGGGCGGCCACTCATGTAGTCTCTCAAAACAGTATGATACAGAGGAAAAGTGTAAAATTATATTCTATTATTACTTTGGCGCACCTAAGGGTGTACCCAGATGTGTCGTAGCTTTTGTGGATTTCCGAATATATTGGCGTTAACCTTGATTTTATTTCTATGGAAAGGAGGATTTTCTCTACCTAAACTTATTAATTTTGATACAGTTCATAATTTGAAGCAACACATGTTTCACAATTTTTTCGCTAAACCTTATAGTTTTTAATTTGCTTGAGGTTTTATACTTTTTCTTGCGTTTATACTGGACCATCACGCAGTCAGTCGTTAAGCTTGTCCTTTTATTTCATTTGATATATTTTGACTCTGATAATATTTTTGTAGTGACCCTGGCATTCAAGAATGCTTTTCGAAGTTACAGTAGATGCTCGAGTTTACGTCTGTTTATGGAAATACCTGTTCTATAACATAAAATGACATTTCGGACTGTATTGGTCATTTTTTCTCTGGGAACGTTAGTCAATACGGCATCTAGCCTGACTTCGACTTACTTGTCTAAGCGAAACGAGATAAAAACGATTTTGACGAGAATACCGTTTAAATACATATTTTCGCTAACGTAACTAGTTTTGGCCTCTATGGAAAAATCTCACGGATTCCCTGAACAATTTGCCTTAGATTCTACAAAATTTTCACACAGGATAGAGCTTCGCCGCAGCATACTTGATGGATAATGACAAAATTGGAAGAATGTTGGCAGCAGGCGGTGATATTAAAGACCAGCACGGGGTTTCGATATAATATTCATGAATTTTTATTCCTAAAATACTCCACAAACTATATAGTTCGAGAAATATAAGCGGTTTGGGTTAGCTGATCGATCATAAATTCCAGAGTTTTTTAAAAATAATTGAAGATTGCCTCAAACTGCTCTGAGATGTTGTAAAAAACAATGCTTAAACACCCCAGGTGTCTAAATGCAATCACCGGCCGACGAAAAGTGAGCTTCCAGGGTTCCGATTATGTGCTTTGCTTACACGCTTTTTCAGGTCATCCTGCGAGATCCTGCATGCTTTAGATTTTGCGTTATTAACGTACAAAGAAGGGCGGGACCAAACAGACTTAACAAAAAACAAACTTCACAGACAGCAGGAAAAAAGTGACATTGAGTTAAAAGATTTTTGCGCTCATAAACAATTCAAAAAACGAACCGCTGATTGGCTATTGCATTGATTTGTTCTATAAGCTAATTATTCTCCTATTTTCGAATACGTTTCCAGGATTATTACGAATCAGCAATGTGCTATTTGGTCCCTAACGGGCCTCTGCTATATACTCACATCTCACAGAATATTTTAGAATATACCGCTGTGTAGCTTTTCAATACTCTTCTAACGACATGGCTGTGGTGTCTCAAAATGTTTGATGTTGACTTTCAGGTAGCGTTCAACGTCCACGGTCTGGTTTAGCTCTTTTACCTTTGGTGTCTTGTCTACGTCTGGCATCTCAATGCAAGAATTCAGTGAATTTTTTGTTTCGTCTCCAATGTCATATAACAAAATATCTGTTGGGTTTGTAGGGATTTTACCCGCTCAATATTGACTCGCCACCTATTGCCATCAGCGAGAGTTCAAGGAAGCTATCTTATGCAAACTCATGTATTTTACGAGCCCTCAATTAGGAAATTATATTACACGGTGCATTAGCTTTGACCTCGATAATACAAGCGGTGTCAGACGTCCAGTTATCGACCTCGCGCGCTGTTAACTTCTCAGTAAATGTGTCGCCTGTATCACTTTTAACATTGCGGTAGAGTTAGTTGAATCACGCAACATGCGCCAGCTAGGAGACTTTTTCCTAGGCGGATTTACTCCTTGCAATATGAATCCAATTTTTAGCGGTAGTGTCAATACGGACTGTATGTTCAATCATCTCATTGGCTACTTGCACCACTTTTACGCCTTTCATTCCTGGTCGCTCCAGCAACGCTCGTCACAAAAGGCCTTTTAATGCTCTAAGAAGGTTGATACGCTTTAACCCATTCCGTCACCTAGGATCTAGGCCCTATAAAGTCTAATATCGATTGAACATGCCGAGGAAACATGCACGTTCTTTTAAAGCTCGGGAGAGTTCGATACGCTTATAAAGTAGTAAAAGGTGAAGGCTCCATAAAAGCGAATGAAATTTCATTTCTGATGATTTTACGAATGCCAAACCATTCAAAGGCTTGTTTAGCTCCGTTTTCTTTACGATAACTTCCCAGATGTGCTTAGTCAACTCTTTGTAAGCGACATCGAGTATCTCTTTCTTACAGCTACAAATGCTCTCGTTACACAAACACTGATTTGTTCACAAGTCTTGTTCTCCACAAATATTCACACTGTTGCGAGTCTGGCGCCTGTACATAAGGATGCATATAGATGCTGCTGGGTGTGGGTGGATACGGTGATTTCGACGAACTCTATTTTGCTCTGAAATTGATAGCTGGTCTATTTCTATAACCCATAATTCCAAGGCGAATCGTAAAGTGGTCAATAGGTGGTACGTTCCAATAACATTATACGTACTGTAAATTCTAGGGAAAACTTACCTAGCTTACAAACGAGAACTTCTCTTCATGGAGATTCATCTTCATTGATTGCAGAACTGAGCCCAAAATGTATATTTATGGAGATTTACCCTTGAATTGCGAAATAGAACGCTGAGTGAATAGTTGGTGCGGATGTGTGTATAACATCTATACATTTTGTGACAAATATTCATGTGGAGTGCACCATGCACATCTATGCACCATGGTTATTAATTTACATTGCCTTGCTTTTGGGTTCAATCATAAAGGTGAAGTTGAACTTCAAAACGCTTAGTGTAGAACACACTTGTCGGAAACGAGTAGTAGCTGAAGATAAAGTTAAGAACCGCAGTGGCTAATATTTTGTGAAAATAAATTAAGATGCCGCTAGAAATTTTACCTTGCGCTGCAGAATACGTGTTTCCATTAAACAATCTAGAGCATCTGTGAAAACTTTCTTGAATATCTACGCCACTGTGGAAATAGTATCGGATAAAAATATATGTATATAAGATGGGTTGATAGAGCATAAGGACCAGTTGCACATAGGGGCAACGAGATCACCGCAGACCATGAGCTAAAAGATACAAACTACACGGCCCAAGGCCCTTTCGACATACATAAGGACAAAAAAAATACTCAAGAGTTATGTCTTTCATTGGGCAACGTGTAAAAAATGTATTTTCATATATTGAGCAACGGTATTGCTGTCCCAGTCACAACTGCTGTTTACAAGCTTTCGATAATGATATCTCTAGTCAGTGATGTATCGCCAAAAATTGCTGACTAATGTCGAATTCAAACATTGCTGGTCAATCACTCATACAAATAGTGCATTATTCACTTCGTTTTAACGTCGTATGAACTGCAATCTTACCCGATCTTGTAGTGTTTAAATGTAGTAGTCGTTGAACACTAATGATAAACTGTCAAGATTATTCAGGAGAAAGGAGATAGCGATGACTAGCCTGTACTGATGTACATGATACGACAACCCGCTTTACATAATATACGCTCAGGCGATATTTCACCTATAGTTAGGTCGGTGAAAGCGCCACTCTATACGAGTATGATTTGCGATTTTGGCTTGATGTGTATTTCTCTACTTCAGTATAACGTCGACCAACGTTTTACGCCTTTGTCTATCAACGGCGCGAATTGGTCCCGCTGTAAAGTACGATAACTGTAGCCGAGAGGTTCAACAGGGGCTAAATTTTCTATTTTAACAGAAAGACCAGTTTTACAGACTATGGGGCTATATTTATATAATAAATACTTAAGAAAAACTTGCAATTTCTACATTATATCGATCACGGTTAAAAATTAAAAATTTTTTTTTTGTGAAAAATTGTCAGTAAACTAGACAATAGAAATGTATAACGAAAATCACTAAAGCGGCGTAAACGATTCGACGATGTCTTCTTATGATGCATTCCGACGATGATGCATTTAATCTGCGATACACTGATAGACAAATGGGTCCTTATATATGTTTCAAAGTCAATCCCTCCAGCTAAAAAAAAAAACGGCGCACGGACATGTACGGCAAATCACTCCATACTTCAGCTTGGGCAGCAAGGCAAATGCCGAGACGTGTTTTACATGCTGATAACTAAACACATGATCAGCGATTAGTAAGTTATAGTCACTTCAGACTATGGCCTCGGGAATTGCCATACTACACGAGTCGCATATTGTTCGTATTCTTAATAGATAGCCAGTAAAACGTAGATATATAAAAAGGTGTTGAGACCATTGCATATGTCTCTTTGTGTGGGTGCCATGTATGCCACCTTTCATAATAAGGTATGATTTGGCTTGACCCGGAAGGCTTTCAGCGAATAAAACATTTCCAAGATACGTGAGACTTCGAATGAAATTCGATATTACTTCAGTCGCAATACTTAAGCATATAAGAAATACGCAATACAAACTATACTTTGGGTGACTTTATGTGAGTATGACTCAGCTACTGTGTAACCAATATATTGGCAGCTGCTCTTGCGGCCAAATGTAAGGGCCACCCGCCACTAAGCAGGCTCAGTCACTAGTCTTAAGTTTGTGTAAAACTGTCTGTAATACGCGATGCTTGGCTAATGTATGGGAGCTTTTCTTCTCGAAAGGTATTGCACTTCAGCGGAATCAAAACAAAATAAACGTACAGCCAACCTGAAAAGCGCGTTAATTATTATGTGTGGCGTGTTTTCCCTTCGGGCGTTCACAGGACGCGCTAACAAATTCCCACGTTTGTGGCAAGTACGAACCTTATGTATCTCTTCGCCTCCGAAGCTTTGCTAAACTTTTATTGGCTTGCCCGTCATTTTCATCGGCGCAAAAGCCGAAAGAATAATATTTTTCTACGGCAACGATGCGTGCTCATGCTCTGATATGTAGTTAATTACAAAAGAGCGGACCTAAGGGATTTGTATACACGAAAAATTTCGCACACCAACAAATTAAGAATTTGCTGAGCGTAAATGATCCTGTATATCCACTTTGCTTCCACGATATCTAAAACATAAAATCTGCTGCCGGTTGCGCTTGGTTTTAGCTTGCGCTTACGTTCCACTTCTATGCGTGCCCAATCGTAATCAGACTTTCCGGAAGCTCGTCTTTCATTCGGATAGTCTTGACAGATTTGGTTTTGAAAGCTCGTCTGGCAGACATTTGTATGACATTCAGAAGACGAGCTTCTTGTCAAATACAAAGATTCAGGGAGACGTAAGCGTGTCGAGAACATATCTTCGCCGTTTGAACGATACCGCTTATGCCGTACGCTCCATCCTACCGTAAAGTCTTAATTTCACCGCTCAGATGCTCAAAAATGGTTCCCGTGCAGGGTGGCGCTCATTCTCTGCTTAGAGGCAGCAAGAACACAACGTTATGCGGATATTTTTGAAAACGAGTCAGAGTTCTGAACGTTTAACTTGACAGCTCCCACCGCGACCAGAAGAGCAAACGTCACTCTCTAGTATTTTCACTTTAATCACGTGCCTTCATAAAAATTTACCTTAGTGGGAATAGTCACTACACGTAGGAAATACGGCAGTTCTACTAATGTTGGATAGGAAAAATCGAAACGATGCCTCATCAGGTCGTTCGTATTTGACGAATGCGCAGTGAAGGATCGGGCAGTTCTTGGAAAACTACAACTGTTAAAAATATCAGATGCTACTAGAGATTTTCGGCACAAGGCTTTAGTTGAGTCTTTGAAGTTCCGTGACGTATCCGTAAATACGGTCTACACGACTAGACACACTGAATGGGTCACACTACCAAACGTAATTGACTGGTGTGTGAATCACACATTCACATCGATGTTTCCGTACAGCTCTATATTTTGAGCTGAGTATCCGAAACACAGTCAAACCAAAAGTTGAAAGGGTGCGACAAGTGCCGGGATAGACGCGGTGTGTTATTTCAGCCCACTTTATCATTGAATATCTCTGTGCCCCGATTTTGTTGGTATATCCAGATAGAGAACTGAGATAGCAAGCGAACACTCCGACAATTTAGCGGAATCAGGATCGAATCAGCATGAGTATTGCAGAATATTCGTTCATCTTGTAAATTTAGCGGCGTAGGTTGCGCTCTGCTAATGCTGTTTCCACTGTTGCTAGTTCAGCCTCGCTGTGGGGTGCCACTAGGATATAAAACTTCTCGAAAATTACGCTTTGCCACGTTTATCTCCTTACAGGCAATGAAACTACGCCTGAGAACGACAGTCTCAATAGAAAATTCTTCCAGTGCTAGATAACTCTCGAACTAATGAATCAGATTATGATCAATAATAGTAATTTCATTCTATTATTATGAGAATTATGGAAAAGTTAGAACGTCAATCTATTCTAAAGGCTTCTGAGAGTATCAATCCCTTCAATGTTCATATTGTGGATACTATTTTGATGAATTAAGATAACTTTTCTTAAACCAACAAACACAGAAACGCATACAAGTAGCCTTTTACTTACATATCGTTTTTCCTATCAGCAATATCTTCAAAAAGCAAAACCTGATCAACGGTACAGTGGCACTTTGTTACAAAATATGACTTAATACAAGTTCTGGTGTTGATCCCCAAAGATCTTTTCCTCCCATACCACCGGAAGACCGTATTTGAACAGAAATTCTCCAGTCAGAAACGATCTACATATTCAGTTTAACGTAGAGCTCTCGTCCGTCGCTTTCTCCTGCAAAACAAAAAATGTAAACATAGGCTTTTGCATGATCCTAATATCCATTATACGCAGCTATCGCAGTCGTACTCGTCGGCGCAGGAGTTGCACGTCGAGAGCTACCAGTAACTTATAGCAGCATTACAAATTGAACTCTCTCTCTGGCAGAATAGTCGGACCGCTCGAAATGTGATGGTTCCACAGCAGTAAAACCGCAGGTGTTTGGTTTTACTCAACGAAACACTATCCGAAGCGACTGCAGACACGGCCTCCGAGATATCTAGAAGCCGAATTACATGTGAACTACATCTTCGGCTGGCGCGCACGTTACAACAGCACTGTAATCATACATTCAAAAGTAAGCTATAAATATATAACCCGTACTGTCGACCATGACGTTTAGAAACGAATACGATGCAAAACGACTGACAAATGACCCGGTGGATGTCGAACCGATGTCAGTTAGCAGCTTTTCAACGTTTTGCCAGACATACTCATTCACTGTCTACTTTAATTACACTTTATTGAAGGGATTGCCTCGCGATCTCACCTTGCCTCCAGATAGAAATGACGCAAACCATTTTGGTTCCTCCCAATGGCTGTTGGAGTTTACTCGTTGCTCGAATAGCTTCTATGGCAGAGTCTCAGGAAAGCGAATTGCCGCTATATGCCACTACCGATTCGTGGGTTAGCAAATGAGCCGCGCCTGTAATTGTCCCCGGTGCGTTTTTGCACACGAGGGTTTGAAAGGCTTACATGAGCTTTCAAAGAAGGATTACAAGACGCTACGCGCTGGCAATGTATATGAGCAAATCGCATATCCACGTGCGGCTACTGAGAATGAAGGTCGAATAAAACATCGTTGTTGTAATCCTCAAATGGGCTCTAAATCCCTCAACAATAGTTCCGCGGAGAGCACGAGCACAAGTGCTTCCAGGGCAGCGGCGCCGAACTGCCGTTGCAATATCAACACTGTATAAAATCTTTGTTCCATAAAGTTGATGGTTTGGATGGTTACATGGTGGTTTAATAGGCATACACGTTAGTACTCTTATAAAAAGTCACTTTGTTAAACAAGGTCGTACTGTATACGCGTATTCATGTTCGTTCTGCTTTTTCTCGCCAAAAACACACATTTATTCACAAATCGAGGTACTAATAGCTATTGTGGTAGACTTTCTTTGTTGGCCTGATAATGTTAATAATAGTAAGACAACATAGGATATCCCTCCGTGGAAATAGGTAAATAGATAGTGTATCACTACCTATTTTCACGAATCACTAGATAGTGTACTTATTCATATAGCAGAGCTGTTCACGGACGGGGTCATAGATATTTAGAAAAGCCAGTTAGCAAAGCATATACCCTGAAAGTCATCCCTCTGCTGGCACATAGTTTGCTTCTAATTATGTTGTTCAGGAATGTTTGGCTTGCTCGAGCTCCTTTTCGCTAGCCATGTTCTATTTATTTGGGTCGGTCTGTTAAAAATAGGGGGAACATGTTGTGTTTGATGAATGATTTAGGATGTGACTGGCAAAACTTTGGGTTGATCTGGCTGACAATAACGCCCGATGTGAAAGCAATTTCACCTATTGCTCAGAAGGCGGCGCAAGATGTGACGATCACGTGAGATAGGTGAAGTATTGTAAACATGGTGTGAAACTCGAGGAGCGAACACGCAGTTCATGTTTTGGGGACGAACTATTCTGTGGAAAACTGAGCACACTTCACACTAATAAAGAAGGCTTGCACAGGTTTTAAAAGGAATTGCCACCATTTTATTTTATGCCGAAGTCACATACGCCTTGCTTTAATTTGCTAGTATGGAGACGAAAATTCTAAGCAAACGAGAATACACATAAGCATAAATTTCTATCAAAAAGAGCGCTAATAAAAAATAACTTTGTTTTCCTTACTGTCCTATCTTCCCAAATAAATCCTTCTGTATACACACGGTTCTATCGGAGCACGTCAAAAGTGACCTTACAGAATTCATCTCAATTCTTTACACGCATATTTGTTCGCAAAAAACAGCTAAACTTCAGCGCGTTGCGCCTATCTCCGGATTTCCCTATTTCGTGGTTAGAACTTAATTTCGAATCTGTGACCACATCTTTTTATTAGCGAACACTGGGGCAGTTCAGGCATTTGAACGGCCTGCAATAACTTAGCCTCGCGCAATCTCGAGAATCATTTCGAAATTTCTGCCCGCTTGTCCGCTTCGTTGCATTTCCCGCTCGTCATGTTCTTTCATGTCGTATCACTTCATGTGATGCCACGAACGAAGCTTAATTCCGGGACTCGGCATAAGAAGCGGTGGGACACAAGAGCTGATGGGGAAGATTGCTTTTGGACGGAGGCTACTAAGGGATAGCTTGTCGGCTGACTTTGTGCTGGAACAGCAGGCGAATGGCCGTTGAGCTAGTGGGTAATTTTATTTGGTAGCTATAGCGGCGTCACCGCCATGCCGCCATATCTCTTTCTTAAACCTGAGCCCTGTAAAATAGCAACAGAAAACTACACGCCGTTATCTTGTTTCCCATCAAGATAAACTTAGAGGACAATGGACCTTGTAATAGCGATTACGCTATCAGATATCCACTGAAATGTGTCAATTCGTCTGTTCAATACAAATTTTCAAAGTTATTAGTTTAAAAACGCAGTAAAATTGAGTAAAATTAATTAACTCGTATCTCAAGTAAACAGACTATAGCGCAGGTGTTACGTATAAAAGGCGTCAGCCATTGACAAAGATAATTTTACTGAGACCCTGTAGAACATTGTATAGAAGAGTACCGACAAGTATGGAGGAAAAACGGGAGCGTAGACAACGAAACGATACATGTCATAAAAATAGTACCAGGCTGCTTTTGTTGACGCTACGGCTTTACAATATACGTTTACTTTACAATATACGTTTACTGACGAAGGTCTGCATGACAATCCCACCTTACTGCTTGCTGGGGATGCGATTAAAAACATTTCTTGTTTTTTACACATATTGCTCAATCATCTGTCGTACGTTGAGACAAATTTGTAGAAGCCCATTGGAGCTTGTTGTATCGGTTACGTAACTTACATTTTTTTCTATATAAATTAACTAGAGTTAAGGTAGAACTCAGTTTTCTACTGGACTCTGAATACGGGCCTCTGCACGAGTGCAGAATCTGTTCACCGACCAAATGGTCGCTCGTACGATGAGATTCTGACTCTACAATTCAGAACGGGCTAAATAAAAAATGAACGATTCTTTCGTTGACATTAGTGAAAACCACTTGTACAGTTCTCGGCGTTCATTACTCTGAGGTTTTATAGAATTTTTAAGTTTGTAAGTTTTAATTTTACTACGATATACAACGAAGCTTCATATTTGTTACGGCTACCCAATGGCTTCATATAACTAGGCTTGCTTTCTGCTCTGCTGATAGATTGCAAAATCAACAGGAAAAATACTCGACCATCCTTAACGATTAATTCATCACAAAAAATTGTAGCTAAATAAAAACGTAAAAATCGTTTCATCCTTCGACGTCTCTCAAAAGGCCACATATGTAAATAACGGTACAGGATCGGCATAATTTAGTTTTTTTGTGGAAATAAATTTATTGAATATTGAAGTTTTAGAACGAAGACACTCTATAGCGATGCGAATTCGCTTAACAATAGGATGCGGCCTAGAAAGCTTTAACCGCAGAAAAACTGTGTGATCTTCCAGCGCACATTAAAAGCGCAAACACGTCTACAGTATGACAGAATAGAGTATACAATGTGTCAGAAACTGTTTTTGACGAGTGGGCCGATATCCACATGAAAACAATGAGGTCACATTTGTTCGCGTATTTCACCGTCCAGTTGCATTGCAGCATACTTTAACATTTATGAGAATCTAACCTCGTATATATATAACTGGATAGAAACATATAGCTGGGTGTATCTATAGTATCTATAGTAGACCTTCTAGGAGGTAAAGAACAGCATAGTGACTGCATAGCATAGACTTGAATAATAGGCTTCCACAAAAATGCGCCACTTCGGGCGCCGTAACTCTAGCAATTATAACTCGAGTATTATTGCTGGTAATCGTCTGGGTCCTCCTAAACGATTGGTGCGTAATTTTATGTTTCCTTACATGGGGACGGTGCCCTTTACGGCGTGATGGAATCCATGCGCTATTAGACTTTGGTAATTGGCCAAGACAATATTGGGTTGCGAACATCGCTGCGTCCGTTTCTTTCTCGCCCTTTTCGTTGCATCATTTTTCCCATGTACGATGCGAAGAGAAGTATCTTGTCGAAGTGTCTGCTGCGCAGACGGACTCTACTATCTTGTAGCGATGAATTACTTATATATATATATATATATATATATAATGTTTATTCGTAACTTTTAGCATACATTCGTTCGTGTAGCCAATTACTAGAACAAAGGCACAAGAACTATTATGAGAGTAGAGGTGAAGGTATCGCATTTTTTCGGGTCGCTTGTCTCCCCGCGGATCGGCTGGTCCGAAATGTGCCGTTCCTTCTTCGGTCGTTTCCTCTGTCGCAGAACGTCTTCTAACGACCCCTTTCGCTGGTGAGCTTCTAATCCCTGATAGGAACGACACTGTCATCAAGATAAGCCCTCACGGCTTGTGGGGGAAAAGAGCCGCATCGGCAGTCACAAGGACGCTAGCAGAACTGGGCCGACGGACTTGGTCGGGCAATGCCAACTACACCAACCATTCTTCTTACTGACTTCCTTGCTCCCTCGATAGCTGGCTGTCTTATCGAACTCTACGCCTATCACTAAATAAGTTTGTCGCTTTGATGCTACAATCAGTCGTGACCGCTTTCGCCGCTTATGCTGCTGCGACGCTAACCGTAACACCATGCCAAGATTTTGCCTGCAAGCCGAGGAAAACCAAGCCGGCAAACGCATCCACAGAGAGCAACATGCCTTGTCCGCGCTTCAGCAAGGTCGTAAGCGCTCAACGTAAATTGTCGACACTGCCGTTAAAAGCGTATCCTTCCTGTTCGTGTGACGTCCTGGTCCCCTTCGACGACCTGTGGTAGCAGAGTACGGCCACCACCAGACTAACGGGAGTGTGGGAGATGCACGGAGGCGCCTGCCGGTTCTTCCCACGTAACGTTGAGAGGCGGACGGCTGCACATGTCGACATTGCCAGCGGGGACACCCCTAACCTATGAATTCGACCGGAGATATAGCAGGCAGCAGTGATATATGTTGGTATTTCTTGTTTCTAGACAAGCGCTATAAGTGGCGTAGAGGATGCATGAGAATAAGGATACAAAAAATTCGGTCTCTGCTAAATAAAAAACGCTTTAGTAGGGTGGTTCACTGGATTGACCAACAGACAGTATGCTTTAACAGACGTACTCATTTAAATTGCGCAATTGCGCACATGTAAACTCACGGCTATCGAAGAAGTAACCGTACGTTATACCGCAGCATGTTGTCTCCCACTAAATTTCGTAGAGGATTTGAATATCTTTCAGCACTCAACGGGTTGGGAAGCAACTTTGCCGTGAACGACACGAAAGATCTACAGGATAGCGGGCGGAAAGTCAATGAATTACATGATGGTAACAGAGTATCAAGGATATTAGTCTATTCCTTAAAAATTAACACAAAAGCCATGGCGCTCGAAACGTAGTAGAGCTTTATTTGTGACTTAATTGATCTTTATTAGAATTTTGAAGTGCACTGATACTGTTTAGCCATTATTCAACCACTCTTTTGTACAAACCAAAGTTAGTTCCGTGAGTGCGATCTAAAATATTGCTATCGAGTGACGTAATAGCTGTGGGAGAACAAAAAATAATAATTTTTAAAAACTCCACAATATAAGGTCTAGACGCGTTATATTGCGAGACATTCAGAAAGTGCACAGCCGAAGTATTCTTCTTCTTCCGATAGTAGCATAATTGTGTCAACGCCGGCGTGGCAACGGCACTCTATTGTCGGATCTAGGCCACATTCGCTGAGTAACTTTGAATGTTGGTGTCCTGTAGATGCAGCTTGAACGATTAGTTTATTCGTAACACAGCTAATTAAATCTATTATGGATCAAGACAAAGAAAATTACCATGTATATATATATATATATATATATATAT
The DNA here is from genome assembly GCA_002081605.1 of Tropilaelaps mercedesae. Classification (NCBI taxonomy): domain Eukaryota; kingdom Metazoa; phylum Arthropoda; class Arachnida; order Mesostigmata; family Laelapidae; genus Tropilaelaps; species Tropilaelaps mercedesae. The sequence continues at coordinate 35,324 of MNPL01003020.1, forward strand.
GTGAACCATAGGATTAGCCCCGTTCCTTTACTTCCGCAAAGGCTCGTGACTCTCGGGGACGCATCCCTCAAAAAATTAACAAAAACAACAGACTTTCGATGCTATGCAATCAGCCGGATTGGCATGCGGTCCTCACAGGCGTTATCCTCTAGAGCCTCATCACAAACAGCTTTTCTTGGGCATGCCTTGATTTTTGCTGATGCTCACCACCAACAGCAAGAGCTTGCCCCCGCGAAGACTGCTAGACTGGAGGTGAACAAATTTCAAAAGCCAATTAAAACCTTGAACTTAGATTTGAATATCTGCATATGCAATATTTAAAAAGCCCAGAGGCATGGAGCTGGGTGGGATATAAGATGGACTGAGATAAAGCGTTATAACGCAAGCTCTAAAGTATAATAAAATACGGCAAAAAACATTTTGGTGGGAAGCTTTCAAATAATAAGGGGCTTAGGATATGAAAGCCCCATGTAACTAGTTTCTCTTCCTTCGTCCACCTTCCTCTTAAACTGTCGATAATATGGCATACATTCGAGTAGTCTTTGCATACGTTCTGGCGGCATGCAAATATTCGATCGTGTGTCTTTCAACGACCTGTCAAATCCAACAGGGGGAACGGCAGCAGCTGACTATGTAACGCTGTTGCAAAAAGAAACAGGCTGGTTGGACGCGCTCGAGCGCAGCGAAAAGAATTGTGTATGCGTAAAAGGAGAGGCATAGTCTTATGAATGGTCAATAGCCGGTGCCAGGTTAGCAGGATTGGAGGGAAAGGCAGAATACAGATTGAATTTCGCCCTGACACATTGGAAAAAGCTGCTGTGACGAACACGATTTATTTTTACCTATATGGCTCATTTAAGCAGCTACAATCCGTATTCGTATATGGTGCCTACGCTTAACGAGTTCGTACGATTCCTATTTCAGGTAGGCAGAGTGACGTACAGAATGCCTACTAAGTAAACGGGCTTATGAACGAGTTTTATTGTACTGTAGAAGATTACCTAAATGGCCAACCGTACAACTAGGTTTATTCCTTTATTACAAGGTTGGTTCAAAAAGCAAAATGACAAAGTAATTTGTCATTCCATCGCGTGATTTGAGTAAACTTGGACGCAGCGCTCGAAACTAATTCTCATGTCATTTTAAAAAGCTTTTGAAATTATTCAGGAAATTTTGTAGTAATATCCACTCTCATTTGCTTATAGTTTCGTAGGGAAACTGAAATATGCTGATCATACAGAAAAAAGATAATTCGCTGGTGATACTTTCGCTACTCTAAAAACACTAGAGATCGCACGGGATCTGAAAACCAAATGCAAGGGTTAGAAAAACCAAATGATATAAATAAGCATTACAGACTATATAACAGAAAACTTGCGCTGAAATACCTCAGCCCCATGAGCAGTGGTGCCCAAGGCATTATCCGCAGAGAATATATATATATATATGTGTGTGTGGTTGGTATAATTATCCGCACATGCAGGTAGCGCCTTGGGTACCACTACTATCTGGGCTAAGGTTTTTGAGCTTAAGTCTTCTGTAATCTACTTTGTAATGTTTATCTATATACCATCTTCATATATATATATATATATATATATATATATATATATAT
>MNPL01003022.1:0-10832 GCA_002081605.1 Tropilaelaps mercedesae
ATATATATATATATATGTATACACACGAATGCGTGTCTGAGACGGAGGAGGGGTCATTCGGTCATGCATGACCGCCTCTGGTCAATGGTTGTCAGCCGGACAGATCCGAAGGGTCTTTCTTCCCTCGACGTTCAGACCAACGGATCAGCGCAACGCGACGGAATCAATGAGAAGACTCGTAGAGATGAAAACAAGCGAGAGACGAACCGGCTGACCGGTGTGTGCATTGAGATTGATACGAAGATCGAGCGCAGTAAAGCACCAGAAAAACACGGACAAACAGATCCTGGAGCTATTTTCTATATTCCCCTTTTGCCCACGACGTCGCGCGGATTCTAACGGGACGACGGAGGGGCAACGCTTTCGTCTCGTCGGCGATATTAGGGTCCAGTGCAAAGCGGGGGCCGCGAGCTTCTTCAGCAAAATATTGACTGGCCTGTAGCAGGCGACGAGGAGCTACGGAACGAAAATGAAGACGTACAGACGCGAGGGGACGTTGACGACAGCATCTTCACGGCTCACGAGCCGAAGTGCCTGCGCCCTCACAGCGTCTGACGTTACTGCAATGAGCATTTCTGGGTGTCTCCTTCGTCTGAGTGACGAAGCACCAGAGCGGACACGCAGCGAGGGGGGTTATTTTTGCAGAAACATCAAAAACGAACGAAGCTCTTCGAACTCCTCAAGTCTATCGAGTTGTCGCTGCTGTGTGACTGACCGCCGGTCCGTCGCCTGAACGAGCGGGTGCGAGCCAAATAGCCAAATCGGAAACTTCTCTCGTATTCGCCTTTCCGACGTGATTCCATCTGCCACCGACTGGAACAGCGCGGGAGTCGTAGTCGGCCGAGCGTTTCAAAAACTGTGACAGCTAAGCGCTCTTTTCCCCGCCAACCGAGACGCGAACCAACTCAACTGGAAATGTCATTGTTGGGTCACGGCTACTCGTCGTATTTGTGTATGTACACGCCATGTCGACGACTAAACAGCGACTGCACTGCTCACCGTGATGAAGCTGTCACGGCTTCGTCTTGGATGTTCGTGGCTCGCGCGTACGGAACTCATTTCTGGAGATCGTCGACGACGTTATTCTATCTACGAGACGTTCTAAGTTGAACGTTTATTGGTAACGCTTCTGCGCGCTCGAAGCCCGCCAAGAATATGGCTGACAAGCGTACGTACGTATTTTTTTCTGTATATTTCTGTGACAGTTGTGCGCTGCTCATTGTCTGCGCGTAGCGCAGATCAGGTAACGCTCGAGAATTAGATAGACGAGCGTCTTTGGGGAAGGCAGTGAAAATCGCGTCTACAACGCGGCGCTACGACGTTTGGTCGGCGTCAGTCGGCCATGGCGGCCCACACTTTGTCTACTAAACGAACGATTTTCGCTACTGAATACGGTTTCTTCGCTCCGATTTCGTGTTTCAGGGAAACGATCTGAAGCATAGTCTCGCTGTTAGGATGCTTCGTACTGTAGCGACATTCTAGTTGAGCCTAAACCCAGTCTAGGCTTTCTCTTCCCATAACCGTCGTGTAGGTAACGGGCCGTTGTCCTGACGTTCGCTGACAGTACCGCATCTTGGAAGAGCAGAAGCACAAATAAGTTGTTGAACTCGTGACAAACATGAAACGATATCGGTCGCTTCACGAAATCTCGGTAGACACCTCATTCCTAACTAGTTTATATTAGTAGACTGCGAAGGCGTCGTTTTAGTAGCGCTATAGAGCGAAAAAACTTCTAGCTGGAAGATGCTATGCATGCCCCGGGAACACTTAACAACGCTGGAAGATATTCCGCCAGGCTACCAAATGGAAATTCATGACGATCGTTTCGAAAAACAACAGCTAGAAAGCGCGGTAGAAGGTGGAAATGAGTAACCAAGCACAAAGCCGCCAACATCTAAATGTGACCATCCACTCAGAGGCTGACAGCAGAGACCTGCGGACGTCTGGGACCTGATACCTCTGACACCCTCTAGTGAGCTTGTTTTACAAACTCACGAAAAATTACCAAGCAATGAAATTATTCGGACGTTTTCTCACGACTAGCGTAACGTAATTAGCAAATTCGCCGATTGCACAGCGGCCTCGACTCGCTGAATAGTTAATTACCGCGTTTTAGACCCAGGTTGACCGCATGCTTTGCTCCGAACCGTTTACGCCGGAGCTCGCAGATTTCGGAACTCGCGAGAAGATGATGTCGCGCATGTATTGTTAGATCAACCTAGATCAAAATGCCTTCTGGTAATGTCAACAACAACAACAACAACACCATACAACAACAACAACAACGCCAACATACAACCTGTGGCGTTCGAAGTCGCGCCGTTCCGTTGAATAAGTTCGGCCACTCTGAGCACACTGAGTGCAGGTGACCCAGAAGGTTTACTTGAACGATGATGATTCTATTCACGTGTGATGCCATAACCTAATAACTAACTCCCTGTACGAGACGTCTTCCTGTCGTTGGGGCGAAAAAAATCTTCTCTCATCAGATGCTCCCCTCGACTGTCTACTCGTTGCGTATGCATGACTCAGGCTAATTGGATTCTATTCCAGCTGGACAATGATGCTGTCGGTGTTGGTCAGCAGCCAGAACGGTACCAGGTGAAGGCATTGAGTGAATTCACCGGACGCTGTTCGGCGACCGACGACATGAAGAAAGGGACGACTCAGACCCCGTGCGAGGGCGGGCCGGGCCGTTGGCGACAGAACAGTCTCCCATTCGGCAGGGGGAACCAACCAACTCCCGAGGGGAAAGCACGAATTCTGATTAGGTTGTTGTCGTCGTCGTCGCCGTTTGCGTCGATGTTTTCTGGTTATTCTGGCGTTACCTGAGCTGAAGCGTGCCGGAGCGTTCAGGAGATGTTTCGCTTTAATGAAGCTCAAAGGGTTTGTCCATTTTCGCCGCTGGAGGGTGAATTTGTGGTTTCGGGAGGGGTCGAGCACGTCTATGGTTACATCGGATCATGAGGTCGGCAATAGTTTTTTGCGTGCATCGGACCGTCGTCGACTATTCATAAGTGCTACTAGTACAAATGGCGCATGAGAATGTTATATCGACTCTCTCTCTTTCTCTCTAAAATCGACCCCTACAAACACTTCCAGTTCGAATAATGGGCCCAAATGGTGCTTCACTAGAAAACACGGCAGAATGCTCAGTCGTTCCTTAAAATGACAAATCGATCCCTCCGGCCCCCGGTTCGACACACGAGTCGAAGTTTTGGTCAAGACTTTTTCTACGGACGACGCAATGGTACGAACATGCGAGGCGCTAATTGTTTGAACAACCTAATGAGCTAACTCTAAATTCTAAGAAATGTGATCGAGCCGCTATTCATAAGTACTAGTGACGGGAAACATGATTTTATGTTTGCGTACGTCTGACAATCAAGGAAACGGTGCACGGACCAAGCGAACGAAGCGCGAATAAAGGTCGCTTCTATCCATTTGCCCCATGGCCACTGACGAGATTGCCACCGTTAGCTCTCATACGAGTCAGCGCTCGCGTTCCTTTCCAGGCAAAATGCTCGAAATATTTCCAAATGCTTTTGGCGGCTATCACGCCTACGTGTGGTGGCACGCGATTTCCTCGTGGTGCCCGTCAGATCATCGCCGCCCGCAATGTCGCCGCCCGCAATGTCGCCGCCCGCAATGTCGCCGGGATTGGAGCGGCCCGACGTCGTCTTGTCGGGTGGCTGGGTCACTCCAGGTAGGAAACTCTTTATCCCTCATCGCTTTTTGCCTACGTTGGCCTTCATCGGCCGGTGCAGCGGTGCGCGCGCGCCGGCCGAAGCGACATCGGCGGCGGTGGTGGCGGCGGTGGCGGCGGTGGTGGTGGCGGCGATGTGCACAAAGTCCAAATGGTACTTCCAGGGATCAGAGAGGAACGATGTGGGGTTCTGGGAGTGAGGGGTGGGGTGCGCGCGGAATTTTTCCCCTATCGCAGGACAGGTGGCGCCTAACTCGCCTTGCCTTGAGCGAGGGTCTGAAGGCAAGCCTCTCGTTGAGGGAAAGGGAACCGACTCCTCCGTCGGTTCTCCTCATCTTCTGCACGTGTTCTAGAGCTTCAGCGACATTTCTTGCGCGAGGACGCATCGTCCTCTTTTCTCTTGATCTATCGATACATCTAACAACATATATATATCTATATATATACATATATATATCTCTCTCTCTCTCTCTCGCTCGAAACCTGTGCAATTCGTCGCAGAGTCCGGGTCGATATCCGTCTGCACGACTCGATATCTAGTGTACTACTTCTAGTAGCTGCTGTCGCGCCACTACACTGGCACCGATTGAGGTTCCGAGCGCTGACACTACTCTAGTGCAAGTTACCAGGTAGACGACGTAATTGCGCGGGCCACGTTGGTCTTCGCCACAGCCAAACGCCAGCGGACAGACGCGTGTAAGTGCCACCCAGATCCACGCATAACGTGCACAGTCTCTAGATCATCAATTGTTTCCCACGTTTTCTTCCCAGGCCCGAGGTCTTCTCCACCTATTCCCACTGCGCCGGCCAGAAGTGTTCAGTCGCGGCTGCTCCCTCAGCAGCGTGACGCGATGGATGCATAAGCGTACCTCCTTCTCCTGTTCTTCCTTTGCCTCCTTGTTCTCCTCCTCCCGTTGTGTGTTTATGTGTGTGGGTTTGCGGGTGTCTAATTAGACCGGGCGTGCGCGTGTGTGTGTGTCTGTGTGTGTGTGTGTACGCGATTTCGTCGTCGAAGAGAATCGAGTTGCTTGAAGTTGCAGTGCCAAACTTCTCGGCTCGGCCGGAGTCTAACCAGTGAAAACAACGCCGAGCCGCATCTAGCCTCGAACTAGGGTGACGAAACTGATTGGCGTCGACGACTTCACGTCGACGACTTCACGTCGACGTCACCGGAGCGTGTAGTAAACTAGAACGAGAGAAAAAGCGCGCGCGCGCCAGAGCAAGATAGAGAGAAACAAAGCAAAGCGAGGAATAGAGCGGCTAGAAACTTGCGAAGAAAAGGAACTGAGCTTGTGGCAGTCGAAGAGTCAGCGACTAGCCGAGACCTCTGACAAACATCTGAAACTTGACGAATTAATCGGTGCTGCTGCTGCTGCTGCTGTCGAGTTCTTCGTGAGTACACATCTGAGTCGCACATGCCTGTCTACCCGAAGGAAACAGCCGACGATCGAGTGTGTGTGTGTGTGTGTGTGTGTGTGTGAACAACTGGGGCGTGCATCTGTTGTTCGCCGCACCCCTGCCTACGCTAGCGTCGTACGCTAACGTACGTTAAGCACATTCTTCAATAGTACGGCTCATGTTGTAGATTGTCGACGATTAGTGCAAAGTGTGTCGCAACGTGTGCGCGTGTCGTTTATTGATAAATGTGGAATATAGTTGATCGCTATTTTGCAGTACTACCGGACAGAGGAGTGAGTGTCCACTGAAAAACACAGCAACGACAAACGACTACGGGTCAGTGGAGTGTTTGTGACACGATTTACCACTTCATCAGATCTTCGGCGTTCGTTCGAGTCAAGGTAAAAGTAGCCATTGCTGTAAATGTGGGACGCATTTTTTTTTTCGTCTCTGTCGAACTTCATAAATGCTCTTTGAGATGTGGCTATGCTGAAATGATTTCATTACTCTCGTTATTTAGCAAAATGTCTAGGTAGAACGGTCTTTTTTTTTTTTACCTGCACGGATAGAGGAAATCATTCCAATGGGATTTCGCTAACGAAACGGCGATGTATAAACGCGCTAGTTAAGCTGATTAGGAAGTATTTGCCTGTGATATTTCACTCCGATACGTGCCAGAAAGGCAAAACGATGCCTTAACTAGAAGAAAATGCCTTAAAAAAAGATGCCTTAACAGCCGTAGCGTTATCGGCTTAATGTTATAATTCGAAAATGCCACATTTAGCTCAATCTCTCGGAATAAGACGACGCATTCATTTACTGACGTTACTTGTACTGAAAACAATATTCGAAAATTCCATTTCTGTCCATTCAATACGAATACCGATCCGGCACCGGAGTACCTCAGGCGATCTCCTCGATTCCTGAGGGGAGAAGGCGTGAAAAAAGCGAACCGAACAAAAACGATAGAAATACTCGCAAGTTTGGATACATTGTGCAAGTGCGTGGGAAAACAATTTGATTCGTTCAAGTCGGAACGAAGCGTAAGGAAATTACGGGTTAAGTCGAAAACCTAGGTCACCTGTTCCACGTGCGAAAAATCCAAAAATGTCCGATCTCGTCTCGTTTTGCAGAGTTAAAATGCCACCGAAACGAAAAATATGACAAAACATCTCTACCAATAAGAATGCCGTTTTCAATGTCTCGAATGCAAATAAATGCTGTGGGCGGTTGCATTGCTTCGCCAAGGATTGACATATTCTCAGCGTTGCTGCGATTCGTGAAATTCTACATGCGAGGGGCATACAAATCGACCAGACCTAGTCAAGTGCGTCTTCAACGCACGTTTTACGCTCGCGTGTACAATGCCGATATGCCCCCGCAATATTTGGGCAGCACTGCGAGAAATATGAACTTCGATATCTGAATACGACAACTCGGTGAATTCATCCCCGAAAAGATTTCGTATATTTGCACTTTATCGATTGGCGCGCGCTACCACGAGGTCCGAGGTGTCGTCATCTGGATGACGTCTCAACTTGGCGTATCTTCGCGAAGTTCATAAACTGCGACAAAAAAAGTCATTTCGGGTGACGTGAGCCCATAAGGCTCTGATGACCTCTCGACGATAACACAGGACCAGGAAATGGGGCCGGAGACAGGCCATAGAGTTAATTCCTGTTGGCCGACATTCCTGACATGAGCGCCGCAGTTACAGGACCTGTTTGCCCAACGTAGACAGGTCCCACTTGGCATTCTAGTTAAAAGTTGAAACACGAAGAAAACTATGGCTTCGTACGAAACAAAAATTACTCGACACACCAGTGTTAACGTGTGCGGCCACCGAGCTTTGGGAATATGACCAGAACGTCGTCAGCTGCGGGGGAGAAAGGAGCCAGGGAGGGAGGACCTCGGTAGAAGCAGGCCCCCCCTCTACAGGCCAATCGCTACCAATACACGTTACTGAAGAATGACGCCTCTACAGATTGGCTGTGACAGTGAATAACAGGCGGAGAGACGACGCCTTTTGCGCGTTGACGGGACGCCACAACGAGACGGTGGCAGGCTGGTGAAATATGCACGCCACGAGAAGCGTCTGAGGTCGAGGACGGTTGCGAACCTTTCATTACGAGATTTCCGTTGTCCTATGCAAAGGCTCGTTATTGTCACTTTGTACTCAGTCACCATTGCACAATTTTTGACCCTGTGCATTTGCCGGGGACGAAGCAAACATGCAAAACGATGACGACGTTCCACCACTGCACGACGATTATGCGGTCGCGCTTTCAGCCGTTTTTAGAACGGGTTCAGTCGTGAATGTGTGTTCGCTTGTATGGAGCGTTTATGTCGAGTGTTTGTTAGTGCGGACAACTCCGTTGCATCATCTTCCTCAACTCTCTGACGCCAATTTGTAGTGCGACTCCTAATCGGCGAGCATTATCCTTTAGTGAGTGGCGCTAATCTGCGTTACGGCAGGGCGCGCGCATAACGCGCCATATTCTACGTGGCCTGTGCGTGAAAATAGTGTTTTTAGCGGCAGTATACGACAAACGCTCGGATACAATGGACAGTGACTTCGGACAATGCACCTGTCCCTTGTAGCGTGTCGGATGAATCGTACCGGGGGTAAACAATACGACGAACGAAATCCGAAGACAGCTACGAAGTGATCGACCACCCCAGGGGCGACTGCACCAACGTAGGCAGGCAGGGAGAAACAGGCGAATCATTTGAAGTCGTGAGAGAAAATCAAGTTAATTTTAGAGCATCTATGCTACGAAACAGCGAAATCAAGCCTGCCCCCCCATCTGCCTATGCGCAGGGAGAGGGGGGCAAACCGAGTTGGGCATTATTACCGTGTAAAACACCGTTACGTAGGGCAATAATGCAGCTCCGTCCAACAATGCCCGCTACCTAATGGCGACGACACTCGGCAATCATAAACATAATAATCATAATAATAGCAGCAATCGCCCATATGTTAGCTGATACAGCGGCAAAGGGATTAATGAATTGTTGCCGCAGAGTCTCCTCCGCGAACATTTCCTGAATGCATCCTTTGTCGCCGTGGCCGTTCGATGTTCGACGTTGCAGTGACCGCATCGGTCGACGCGGTTGGAGGTTGTTGGATAGCCAAAATCAATCATCACTAACCAAAAGCGTCCGAGATTTCTGGGTTCCGAGCGTCGGTGAGCTGGCGAATGGGGTCCGCTACATGGGATGTCCCACGGTGTTGCCAGGGTCTGCACTTTTAGCACGGCCTCTGCTCGTGCTCCACGGAAATACACACACACACACACACACACACGTCTCAACAAACAATGTGCGTGCATAATCCACAATGCGTGATTCAAGCAGTTGCTGCTTGAGGGCAGTCATAACAGCCGGACAGGGGCATTCAGCAGTTGCAGTTACTTCGGCGAACCGGCGTTACCTGTGAGATATATCCTTAACGTCGTTGTTTATTCCGCGTTTATTACGGAACTGGCTGTTGATGTTGTCGTCGTCGTCGAACAATGATCAATCTTTTGCTCCAAGGCTGCTTGCGCTTGCGGTCGCACTGTGGAGGTTATCGAACGTCGAAAACAATCAAGGAGTGTCTTGTTCATGCTTGATAATAATAATAATTGCTGCTAATCGTCAGATGGGTCGGCTGTTGCAACATTTTCATAGCGAGGGTGACACATAAATGGGGCCAAATAGCGTCGAACGGTGTCAGGATATCAGATCATCAAGGCTATTCGTCGCACATCTAAATCCAGGATATTGGAGGCGTCCTCCCACATTTTTTTAGCGCTAGCCTTGTACACGACCTTCATTTGCTTGATCGGCGTTTTTGTAGTTCGTCATTCATTTACTCATTGCGGCCAAAGCAATATCGTTCTACTTCATCTGAATTCAAGATGGCCATCGAGACGCCATGTGCCAAAACCGCATTGTCATTCACTGAGCATTCATTGCCGAGGGTCTGCCGAATCATCCAATTTTCGATCCGACCTTGGCGGACGCTGGCGGAGAATCATCCTGTAATTTTTGCCTGTAAATAGCACGAATAATTTCTCTATAGTAAAATGCAGCCTTGTACGATGGGAGCGCAAACACGTGTTTGTGCAGTCGGTTTTCCGCCTGTCTGTCCCCGTGCGGTGGCGTCTTCACGGAGAGCTTCGTTCCGAAGAAATTCCGCTTGACTACACCGCATTCTTCGTCATAGCCCTCTCGGAACGCGAACAAGTCTAATTGAGTGAGACATTTGCCGTGACGTTGGCGCACTAAATGACAGGAAAAAGCTACAACCAGCTCTACAATACGACAGAGAAACAATGTATTAAATTGACGTGGGGAAAAGTCTGCTATGGCTGGCTCTTTATTATTTGAGCTATTTAAGAATTTCCCGTAGCGAGACGTCCATGCAACTGTCATGATGTAGCTTGAATTTTCACCGTTTCTTCGCTGTTTCCTCACCGAGATCGAAGTCCTGCACAGGATAACGTTGCCACAAGTATGTACACACGCTTGTTTCAGAATTCTTGAGCTTGTTCGAACATTTACGACAATCGACTCAGACTGTTTCCGATGTCGTTGTTGGTACGTCGCCTACGAATGTATTCAGGCTTAAACGACCAAAGGAGTCTGTCTATAGTGACATTAACGGAGGTCATGATCGTTTCGTACTCGAGAAGTACTCAAGTTTATACCGCCATGAAAAATATCTAAACATGTTTATCTAAACAGCGTTCGTTTGCTGTGCTTCGTCACGGTTTCGGCGACCTCGGCAGGATTTTTGTGCAGGACTTTACGCAATCGACGGTCTTTTTTTTCGATGTCTTTTTACGGTCGTATATTGACTGGCAATTTCGAGCAGGCCGAACGGTTTAATGATTCACGTTCTGCTGAGTAAGCGTGAACTTGCACAGTGGCCGAGATGGTAAAACTCTATCGTGAAATTTTGGTTGAGTTATGAAAGAGGCCGCATGCCCATGATAAACCTATCAATGTAGATGACTTGATTTTTACGCAACAGAAGCTTAAACGAGGAACTGTCGTGCACACAAATCTGTCGTGGCGGAATATGCGAAGATGACTAATTCTCGTTCCTCCGAAAATGTACCTAGCAAAAGCTGTGACATTGGATTCAAGCGAAAAAGTAGAAAAGTAGATGTTAAACCGATCGTTAACGTTGCCGACGCTCTAACTTCTCGTCAATTTGGCGAACCCAAAAAAAGACGAACCCGGAAGTGCAATCACATGCTCTGCTATCGACACAATCTAGACATAAAAAGAACTAAAATGTTTCTTTAAAAAAAAAAAAGCCGTTTGTAGAACAATGTAGCCACAATCCTAATTTCGAGCGAAACTGACTCGAATATAATTGTAATGATCGTTATGAGTCGTTTTTCAGTTTTGATTGTTCAATGAACACAGCCTTCGGCTCGCTTTGCTATTTTCAATCGAGTTGCTCCTGCCGTATCGACACATAAATGACTGTACTTTTATGGCCATATAGATACATATAAATAGAAATCGCCTCCAGACAAGTCTGAGTCGGTTCAAGTGGACGCGCGACTACGCCATGCAGAGCTCTATAACATGGCGTAGTCGCGCGTAGTCGCACGAGGGGTCCGGATCACGTGTCTGGCCCCCAATATCTCAGGACATGTTCCTGCATCGCGTAAACGGTACAGGATCGTCGACATATGCGCGAAATATACCTCTAATATATATATATATA
>MNPL01003023.1:0-29455 GCA_002081605.1 Tropilaelaps mercedesae
AATAATAATAATAATAATAATAATAATAATAATAATAATATTATTATTTATTCTTATTATTTATTATTATTATTATCAAACACTGAGAACGTCTGATATATTATAAATTAATAGGCTCTTGGGCCTATAATTGAGTACTGTCAATGAAAAAGTCGTTTTGTTTTAGAAACTTCTGATAAAGGTCTTATGTTGTTATAGTAACTGTTCTTACCATTTTACATGGATTGGCTGGAATTCTAGAAATGGGAAATACACTTTGAGTACAAAGTTTTTGCCTGAAATTATATGTTGTGTAGTACAATTCATTTAGAGGCAGTGAACAATAATCGTTACGCTAATGCAGTTGGCAGGTTTTTCTGCTGCGTGCCAGCGACACCTAAATTCATAGAAACTTGATGAAACTGGACAGACATTCCGGAACGCATTGTGCGATATTCGTGGTAGCGTTTCTATATCTAAATGTCTACACGTTGAAAGGCACCCAAAAGAGGACTGCAAATTGAAATCTTTCCCCTGACAAAGTCAAACCGGACAGGGCGAAAAATCTTCCTCAACGGTATTGCCGAATATATACGGACCTAACGCAATGTTGGCGCTTGATGTAAACACCCAGCAAACCTATTGTTATGAGCTATTTGGTCGAATCGAAGAAACTGATATTAGATACGCCAGAACGCAAATTCCTTGATATGCATAATAAAACAGAATACCTCTTAAACATTAAACTATCGTTGCTCAAGCGTTGTTCAACAGATATGACTGGCAAAACTAAATGGGTCACCTTAAAACATGTATTTACCAGAAAGGCGGAACAATACATGAAAAAAGCAACGCTTGTATTATTTGATGCCGTGAGGAGCTATTTTCTGAATACAATTCACACGTATATTAATGTTTCTGTAAATATTATAAATTCCGTGTATATTATATACTGTGTACATATCTATATCATCTTGTATATATTATACATAAAATATGTGAGAAATGAATACGTTCACGAAACACCTGATCCTCTTCACTCTCGGATATGCTCATTATGCAAATAAGCATTCCTTTTTTATCCTCGTTAAGCTTACAACGTTGTTTTAAAGGCCCATTTTAGCAGTTGTCATGTGCAGGGAACGTCAAAGAGTAAATTATTAGCAGAACAAGATGACTTGGAAATTAACCCTACCCAGTCAACAACTCATATAAAATGTGTTGTTTGCCTAACGAAATATGTGCACCTAGCGGCTTTAGCACGTACGAAAACTTAACAAATGCCCACATGGTGGTCGTACTGACACCAATAATAATGCTGTGTTTTATAGACTTTTTACATCAACCATTGCTCGATCAGACTAATCACACAGTAGATAGGCTTTTCCAGTTTCCCTAAAAACATGAGGAAGCATTACGTACCGCCCCAAATCCAATCTTAAAAAAGCTACTTAACTCCACAATTCAAGTCAGCATCTCCATGACATATTTGCTCTCGTAAAACCCATCGTGCACAGAAAAGAGACATCCCATTCTTGGCTCCTCGCATTCTAAAGGCCTTATTGACTGGCGTCCAACTCTCGAGCCTGCAGGAGGCACTCATTGATGAATGCATGAAGTCGTTTATTCTGATCGATATTTAGAGATGCACGAAGATAGGGCGAATACCGCGACCATACGGAAGTATTACCATTTTTAGCCCGGCCAACTGACTCGTTCCGACGTTGCATTCCCATCACTAGCAGGTGCGGCACCCGATAACTACCGCCCGTAGAAAACGATCGGCCCTAGGGGACATTTCGCACGGTATTAAACACGCAGAGATGTCCAGGGCGACACGGAGCGCCGAGTGCACGCACACTGCACTCAACTCCTTTTAAACTCGAGCTTGTAACTCGCTGACAGTTCTATAGCTAGCGGTTTCGACGGTATTTACCATCGGGACAAGTGAAGTGATTGCCCAACTCGGTCGATGCTGATAGCACACACTTACACGACCGTATACTCGCAGATTCTGAGCCCTTTACTGCCGCGTGCGTAGCAATCTATCCCGCTCTTTTTAGATAGCACATTATCCATGCGTACCCGTACGGCAAACTTACTACCCACATAGGAAGTGTGACCGTCCTGTTTGTCAGTTATCGATTTATTAGTTAGTGAACGCTACATGCAGAAACAGCAAGTTGCTCAATGAATCAGCCTTTCCTGTCCCTCACCTAATTATTGTTCCTGGTAATATCGCAATTAACGACAGACACCGTTGAATCCAATCGATGCAATTACTTGTATGCGTTCGCCCACGTTATCCTATCACTACTCTTAACGTACGATTGTGGTTCTTGTGTGTTTGTTTTGCTTGTGCTATCCTCTGTTACCTCTGGCCTCCTCCCTTTGCCATTGCATCGTCGTCCTTGCAGGCACATCGTAGTAAGAGTCTGACCCAAATCGACTGCCTGGGCGGCCAAGGGCGCGACATGTTGGGTCCGGGCGCAGAAGAAGGCCCTCCATGCGGGCCATGTCCGGATCGGCTAGCCGTTCCCCCTGAAGGAGGTGGCCTACCCGGCGACCTCTCGGGTCGGTGCATGCTCTCCAGGGGCACCCACAAGGCAAGTACTCACGTTTCGTGTGGTCCTTTCTACATCTTCTTTTCGCTGTCGGCTTTTTGTTCAGCCGACGGCTGAGCAGCTCCATTAGGGAAGTGCATGCAGAATTGTCCTCTGGCTAGTTTTCAGGCAAGTGCCGGACGGAGATGGAATAAATACCCCGCCGAGCAATGGAGTTCGGGTGGTAACGAACAAGGAAAAAGGACAATCGGCGGGCTACTTCACAGTCTTATGGAATCATCCACTCCCCGTGTCGGTCCGACATGTCGCGGAAGCGGTTGAGTTTGCCCCTGGGTGCCGAGTAGACAACTAAGATTTCCTAGCAACAAGATAAGCTTACCGGTGGGATGATGGTACCCGCAACTATGAAATGCGAGACTGACTCAGGTCCCTACCGCGAATTCGTTTTGGTATGAATTTGTTTATAAAGATGAAAACTATAGTCCAACAGTATGCGACGCGCAAGCAACTGATATCTGAGAGACCAACTCGAGTTCCGTCAACATACTAAGGTCTGCTTTACATTTCGTCCATTCTTGTTGCGCAAACACGAAACCAATTTGATAGTCAGACTTTCTTTTACGGTGTGTAGAGAACTGGCAATTTTGCATCAAAGCACTCTTAGTTCGTTACACGCCCTCTCGGCGGTTAGATTCCGACTCCTCTAAATGCAAGACGCCATGGCTGCTATGCAAAACACCAAAATAGGCCCGTTCCACCCTACACTTGGGGGTCTTTTGTATATTGCCTCTTAATTCTGTTTCTAATGACCTAAGTACACTTCCACTGCCCAGCTCGATGTTCCGCCGGGGTATTTCCACAAGTTTGGCGTCGGCCGACGTCGGTTTAATGCAAAACGCCACATCTCAGCCACCTAACCAGAGCACACTGGGAGATGGAGGGGGAACAGTTTCACCGCGGTGCCGAAGCTGTGCCTAGGGGTCCAGACTTCCTAGAACAAGAAAGCACAGCGATTGTTCTATAATGACTCGACGGGACAGAAAAGCCGATGGAGGTGTGGTAGTGGCCGTCTAGCCATTAGGGCAGCATGTGACCCAGGGCATGCTTTGTAGTAATTTATCCTGTGAACAACAGACCCGTTGTATCAAGCCAGCCGTCTGCTCCGTGCGTAGTCGCTCAATTGACTGCAGCCCAGGGGCCGCGCGTTTTCGCTTGCCTCTTCGGAGCGTTCTTGTGTTAGTCAGGGACGTTAGCAACAGGGAGCAAGTTCGTGGGTGTTGTTCGTTGGGCTCCCGGAAGATTTATTTAGGAACCGAACCAAGTAAGAGGGGCATTTCTACGCCGCATTCCACCAGCGGTTCTTTCTGGACGAATAGGCCGTATGGATGGAAGTCGTTTTGGGCATTATCGGACATCTTTCATAATACAGTTGTCGCCCGCGTTCAGTTGCCGAACTTAGTGGCTCCATAGTAGAGGTTTGCGTGCAAAAGGCAGCTCATCAGGGCTCCCGTTTTTCCACTACATTCGCTGAGCCTCACTTGAACGTGATGCGTGACCTATTAGTTATTTGCTCACGTTTAACTGACGTCGGACGTTTATAGACGTAGGCTAGGATATTTTACTTAGTCGACAAACAACTAATTCTGCGATGTTTTCCGTCTGTTTATTCCATCGGTTAGGAGGCTGGATGGAACGACAATGTAATATAGCGCCTTCACATGAGCGATACACCGGTGATGTTGTCGATGTTGTTCTCGTTTTGCACCTATCACTTGGCTAATATGGAGCAAATAATCGATTCACCTGGATGGGAACCTGATGAAACTTTTTCTCAGTGCGACTTGGAACGGATTCCAAATTCGGAGACAAAGTTTTTTGATATATTCATGCAAACCAAGCTTGTATAAAATTGTTTGATACGTCCTGAACATATTATAACAAAGGCATTGCAAGCTTCTTCCGTGCACTTACGAATATCTCAGTTTACGAAAGAGGGATTCAACACACGAGTCTCGCTTCTTCTTCTGTTCGACGCTCAACGAAGCCCCTTCCGCAGGGAAAACGTCGTGCAGTAGCTTCCCAGCAAACGTCGTCTTTTACTAATCTGCTATAAAGAAGCAGAATGTTTCCGTATGAAAGGTATGAACAACGTAGGTCCATCTAGAGTGCGGGCCAGGCATCATAAGCATTGCAGTTATTCGCCAGTTGACGAGAACTGCGAGTCAGCTGTTAATCACGTAACTCTTGTCACGGCGATCCCATATGTGCAGGTACGAGAATTCGTATATTTACAATAATATGCACTTTTTCGTCGTTTCAGATACGCCGATGTAGAAAATGCCCATGTAGTCTTTGTGCTCATTATTTGGCTTGTCGCCCATTGGAACGTCAACACGAGCCACTTTCACTTTGGTCCTGGGGAGATAGCACAAAGCATGGTATTCCTTATATATTAAAAATGTCGTCCCGTGGTGATAAATCCGTTAATGACTGCGATATGCCAGGAATGCACATTGGGTAGGACCTCTTTCGCTGCTGCACAAGGCACCGCCCTTATCGTGTCGCAGCTCATAGAAGCTTGAGAAGGCGGAAAAATTCATTTTCTCCCTAATTGTGGTAGGTTATATTAAAAATGAGCTATTTTTTCATTGAAGCACGTCTAAGGAAGCTGTGTTACAGAACGTTGGGCATATCCCGTACGTACTTCCTTCAACGCTCAAGACCAGCATATTTTACTGCAAAAATTGCTGCTCGCAATTTCTGAATAGTGCAGGGACCTAGAAATTCGCCTCGCCTCTAAATTGCGTGGATCCGGCTGAATGTTGGCTGAATGGTTTGCTGGTCTGTGAACGCTTTCTGTCAATCTGCGTTATCAAGACAGTTTCTCTGCACGCCTATCACTCCAAATAGGATTCCACTTCGCGAGCACGATTATGACACTCGTGAATTAGTGAATTAGTGAAAACCCTAAGGTGCACGGCTTTTAACAGTGTACGTTGATTGCAATTGATTCAGAGGTATACAGATTGTAGCGTGTCGAAATTTGACCACGCCAGTCAGATTGAAAAGCGTTCGCCCATCGGCATCCCGTAGCTGCGTTTATATCACTTCGAGCTGGCGAGAGAACTGGTCAGTTGAAGGTACGGCCTACGGCCCCTCCACGATGTCGTCCGGGCAGCATGCTCGTATCTGCTAAAAATTTGCAGAATTGGATGAGGCAGAAAGACGGTCCCATAGGCGTCAGTGAATCTGGTTACGTTGAATTTTGACATTATTTGATCGGCTATTACATCAGATGGTCGTGGGTTCAATAGAGCGATAGGGCGATAAACTCACGGTTTCCGAAATTGTTTTCCAAGGGCAAGGCAGCTTCATTTTTGGCATCTTCCCAAAAAATTCCTATTCACACATTCCATGCAAAGCGCCAGCGTAGTTAATTTGCTGGGAACGTCAACATTCCTCGGTACACACAATACCAATTATGCGCGAATAATTTCGTCACATGAAACACGGATGTAGGTCTAAAAAAGTACTGTCTGGTACATAAACGAATGTCAAGAATGTTTCTGACGCCAAATTATTATAAACTTTCTGTGAATAACCACAGACTCTAATTTCATCTGTGTGGGGAGTTCAGGTCTTCTACGTCGAGTATTACGCCGAAGAAATAATTGGGGACGAAGTGATATCAAACAAACGCGCTCGTGGTGACATGGCGAAAAGCAAAACAATAAGTTCGCCTAGAGACTAATGTTCTAAAGGGACTAGAGTTCTAAAGACTAGTATTTCACAAACAGAGACAAGCTTGTCAAAGATCTCACAAACTATCTGACACATGACTGGAAGCAAAATGGCCGCCACTAGGTCCTAGTCTACGGAGAGCCCGTTACCGGTAAATGTTGTTGCTACATTAGACTGTCTAGCGCTGTGAAGTATGACTGGTTCCCGAAAAACTGACGGTAGAGCTAATATAGCGGTACTGATCGATGGAAAAAATTCCTTGCATTCGTTTGTGATAAGATTAACGATAGAGAGCGTACCAGAACTGTAGATGTAATAGATTGCTTGAACTGTAGGTGGCTATCTTACATGAAATTGGAGAAAAAGGTCCTAACAGCCAGGCTATACTCGCATAGCGGGAAGCACGCAGTCATTTACAGGACATAGCCACCCCAAACACCATCTAGACCTGGACTTTTCGTCAGGCCTTCAGACCTCTCGCATGTAGTACCCATATTCCGGCGGCGTTAGTCTATTCAGAGCTGTCTGCAGGTGGTTGTCGGCAGTCAAAGCCAGCGATTTTGAACTGCATTGCTCCTACAGAATTCCATATGCCCACTGGGGCCCGACTCTGCCGAGCACCTGTCCGAAGAAACCGCCGTGTCGACATCTGCTTAGCTCCAACTAACCGAAATGCTTTCTGTACTTCTACTGCGGTGCTGCACATCCTGGCTAGAAGTAAACGAGCCATGGCCGTCTGACTAGAGATTGCGCCCGACGAGAAGAAGGCTACGCGGCCGATAGGAAAAACGGTGGTGAGATGATGAACTGGCCTATGCCAGGGCCCACTTGGCCAAACGAGGCGCTCCCAATAAAGCCCTGCGGCTAAACACGCCGACGTCGAATCAGATAGTGGCCAATGCGATGCTTGCGTGATGAACAGCAACCTGCCTGAATCGGGCGCCGATCCAATGAAGGTAACAGGGCCTTCGGTTGCTACTTGTCAATTAGAAGCTACACAGGACGGCGCAGGCAAAGGACAACGTGACCGCATGACGATATAGGCTCGTCATAAGTGCTCGTTAGCACATGTAGACGCCCCAGTTCACTTCACTGCATCGGCAATTCGTGTTATACTGAACGCAGTGGCTAGTAATTAAGCTACGCCCCTATGGAACAAACGATTGTGCCAGTCGATGCTCGAAATCTGCGGAAAAAATGAACTTTGCCAGCCGAAACTGTGGCAGCGTACCTGATGTAGCGACATTCGAAAATGCTTGTTTTCTGGGAACTTATTTTTCCTCAGTGGAGGCGTAAAGTAGCAAGAATGGCCCATATGGATTAAGGAAACTTCTTAAATAATTAATCAGACTTTTATGCACGGTAGACGTAATGATTCTCGCAAATCACTCAAAAATTTTCCCTAGCCACATTTTTTTCTTTATTCACGGTTTTATTAAGACTAAGGTAGCTTCACAAGAAGGACATCCTCAAATCAGTCGTCATTAACGCAGAATTCAGCAAAAACAAAACAGCATTCCAAAAGAACATTTAAAAAAGAAAGTGTTTTCATATATCGTATAAAGATCCAAAAAGTGCGTGATTGTTGATAAAACTTTGCATATATTTTTATGAGTGTAATTCAAAAATCCGAACGAACTATCTCATATATGCGGTGTATCCATGTTGTCTTGGAGTTGACTTGAAAGTGTAAATATTCAAAACGTTTACCAACGACACCAGTTATGTGCCAATAAAATTGCTGCTAAGCCGGAATTTACACCAATAAGAAAGCTTGAAAAAAAGCTACAAACAATTTTAGAGTACTTTGAAGAATGCTTTGAAACACTCTTCGTATATTTTTCCATTCTTCAGAGATACATACGCCATAGGGACAGATGTATGCATTATTTCTGTAGAATGCTTTCATCGATACTCATAATGCGGACACACAAAGGCTCCTCAAGGCTTTCATTGGGCACGTGGTTGAATAAATTTGGTGAAGCGTTCCCGGCATGCCAAAAAATTCAACGCCTCATACTCGCATAGATTGCATTGTTGGCAATCCTTTATACGATGCGTGAAAAAGCCAGCGTTGAAACTCGGCTTCCAATAAATGATTTGCCCAAACCGAGACGACAAATTGTACCTCATTGATGGTAGCTCTTGTTGAAGTTAAATCTGGCGTAATGTGTATGGAAACTGTACCTTTAACTCAGTCGTATTTTTTGTCGACTGTTACAGATCCCTAGCCAAGAGTACCTGTCAGTGACTGTGGAGTGCGAAGACTCACGCCCCCAAGAGATGGAAATTGTACCAGTCGCAAGGGGAGTTATACTCAGGTACGTTATGGAAAGGCCACATTAAAATCACCTAGATACACGTTGACTCTGCAAGATCTTTCGCTAAACTAGTTGGTAAAAATGGCTTTCATGGGAGACAAGACGAAACTCTTGGCCATAACATTTTTCTGCGGTAATCTTTAAGTCAGGTTAGCCTCAGCAGCGCGTAGGTGACTGAAAATGTGTGAATTTTTCTAGATTGGCGACACTGTTGCACGTTTGCAGAGACTCCAATCCAAACAAACACCCTACAAGTCTTCATGCGGCAAAGGTGCAAATGAATCAAGTTAGAGTACTCGCCTGGCGGTAGTAAATCCTTTGAAAGTATCCTAGTAGTAGCAACACCTAGTAATAGCAACGTCGTCTGGAACCTTAAGTGATTCAAATGTGCCTACATAATGAAACAAAGAGAACAGACGTTCGTTATCTACCCCTCATCATCTTGGCTTGCCTTAAAACCCTGCAAAGACGCGCTGCTCCGAGTTTTTCCATGAGCCTGGTCGCAATTTTACTTCGTTGCGCCTCTGCCGTTTTAAACAACTCGTTTTAAACAAAAGTTCGCGTTTGATCGACAAACTGACAGAATCACAGACTTGCATAAGCATTCTTATACTCCCATTTCATACATATATATATACAAAACTTAAGGCGGAGTAAAACACGGGTGCCAGTCTATATCGCCATTTTCTATTATATGAAACTCCCGTATTATAAATTCGTAAAACAGAAGAACTTACCATGCCACGTTAGATGCCGAAAAATAGCTTTATAATATGCCATAGATCAAATAAAACTATACGGTTTTAACGCTTTAAAAAAACATGGTCGGACATGTACCGCTAGAATATTGCTCAGCGTGAGGTAATCGAATTTGAGCCACAGTTTGCCATACCAAAGCTTGATGTCACATGAATTTATGTGCATTTAAACATCACTGATTTTACGTTTACTTATCGTCATTCAGCTCGGAAAAACATCGCGGCCAAAAGGGCCGTGTTACTGTGTCCGCCATATTTCCTCAGCGTTTTGTAACCTATCCTCTCACTGTATGTTATATGTCGACGTCATATATGTCCCAATTTGTAAAGAAACCCAGGCACAAAGTTAAGATCTGGACTCGCTTTGGCATCACTGAGTCGGTGGCGTACAACATTGTACACTGGTTTGCTTCTAAACATCTTTGCCCTACTTCGAGACCGTCCCCAGCGCGAAAGTAAGGACGGAGCTCTTTCATATCACAAAGCAAAGGGCCTTCTCCCAGCCTCCGAACTTTGACATTTCTTCTTCCCAGATGAGGCGGCGGAAAAGGAAAAAGTTTGAGGCTGTAGCACACACCCGTAGAGCGATATACCAACGAAACAACGCGGAGCAAGGCCGCACCGGTCGATGTCGGTTTAACCCCCGAGAACTCCCACATCTCTTCGTTAGAATAAAGCGTACAGTTACAAACACAGGGGCAGCCGCGGTGTGAGTTTAAGCGGAATGGCTTATACTTGCTAGACGTCTGGACAGGTATAAGGCAATCAGATGTGTGGAATTATCTAAGAACACGCGATGAAAAGTATTTGAAAACGTTGTTGGGCGCAATGGCTTCGGACGACACCAATGTTTGAAATAGACGAAAAAAGCCATCGAGACGCGCGGTCTAATTAGAAAAAAACTGTGTACCATTCTCTGGCTGAGTCGCTGGAACACGAGTGGTAATGCTGTAGAAGGTACGTGTGCGAGAGTGAGTAAATATACCGTCGGGCAGAACGTAAAGAGCGAGCTCACAGTGTTAGAAACGCCAGAAGGACGCAATATAAACACATTCAACATTTCAACGTCGCAATACCAATCGAATTTGGTTTGGTCCATGTGGCAAGTGGTCAACCAGTACGTGCTTATAATAGAATACAATCGCGGAAAAGACTCGAATGATTCTTACTGTGTGGGGAAGAATCTCTGCTAGCAGAAAGTAAAATATCTTGCGCATAGCTCGTTGCGTATGATACTATTTACTGCAAACTCAAGACAGCAGCGACGCTCGCAAGTGGGATACGTCTAGGAACACGAAATAGGTTTTTCCATCAAACCGACGAGCACGCATGTTAACTTCGAAATAGTGAAAATTTCATAGTGAATGGAATCGAATGAAGCCTGTCAACATCATACGGGCCTATGGCTTACACTCTAGTTGAACGGAATTTTTCCACAGGTTTCGTCTCTGCTTGCCTATAGAAGGTCCCACATTGGGATCAGGCCCCCTTATCTCTGTCTAGGTAGATCTGGAAAGCGACGGCGGTCCGAACGCGACAGAGAACAATCCCTGTGTCTCAAATGGTGGTTCTACTTTCGTTACGGTCAGACGGCGCTGTTCGCATTTCCACTATCTATTTGCATCGCCCCATGGCGCGAAATGAAGAATGGGCAGCTTAGGCTGCCCATTCTTCATCTCGGCATCGACGCCCCGTACACTTCGGAAGTGAAACTTATTCGAGAATAATCGAAGAGAATGTTTTTCGATGCCATCATATTAAGCTTCGGCGACGGGCTAACCCTGGGACGTCGATAAATTTCATGAGGAATGCATTTATCTCAGCACATTTGCCCTCAGATCAGCCCGCCGAACGTGGTGTTTCATTCAATCTCTGCCAGATGCCTTCCAAATTGTTGACGGTTCTTGCTTTTTCCGCTTTCCGACTAGACAAAGGAATATTCCAGACGGGCAGGCAGACAGGCGGTGGATATGGGCCCATGGCACGAAAGCTGAAGATTCTGAAACGTAAATGCATGAAGCCCCCTACAACCAGCTCAAATCCGCTATGCCTTTTTCTTGATTGCGAGTCACTGGCCTGACGTGTTTCCACGTTGAAGCAGTGCGAGAGGAAAGGGAAAGGTTCTGGGGGAGGCGACAACTAGAGCCGAGTTGTTTCAAGGAAACGTCCGACGCTGAAACCAGACCTGCCAGCACAACCTCGAGTGAATTTTTCAAAGCTACGAGATTCTGGCAGGTGCTCCGAAACCTGTGGAAATTTCGACTTCGGACTGGTCTTCCGAAAGTATGATGAGGGTGGTGTTCGATGCTAGAGACAGCAACAGATGAGGCAAGCACTGCCGTTCCTTACTAATGACGCATTTAATGGACAAGCAAACCGGATTTGTCTCACTTAGCATGAACTTATGGTCCATTCATTGGCCGAGTTCCGAGAATGCCAAGTTCAAGAAACGAATTGGGCGTTGAAGTAAGGAAGACGCTTCAAGAATTTCACATTTCCCCGAGATACACGTGTATTAAGGAAATTTCATACTGATCATACTTCATACTAATTACACAGTGATCTCGAAGACGAACTTTTATCTAGTGACGTTGGAAGCTATTAACGGAATCATTGGCCGGATATTGTCGCATATTATACCGTACACATTGAGAATCCCGCTTAACCAAAAACCTCAGCAAACGGCCGTAAATGAAGAAACAGCTGACCAAAGAATTGTAAGACTTTAAACGGATCGCAGGCCTGGTAAAATTATTTCATCAGTAATCGCTCATTACAACTGTGTTACCCTTGAAGCGACGTGATCTTCTTCTAACGTATAGCTGGTCCATCATAACATAGACTGACATAAACAGTATTGAAGAACCATAACGTTGAAAGCATCAGCGAATCTTCGCTAAAAACGGTGGCGTTCAACGAACTCGTCGACATTATATAGTTAACTTGGACTAGGCGTCTTCCGTTCGCGCACTTTGCCAAAAGCACTTCACAGACCAATTGGGCCGGTACAGGCACGGCTGGGGGTGGGGGTGGAGGTCACGGGGAACGAGAGCGTCTTGCCAAAATAGGCAAAATAGCAACCCTGCCTAATTGAGTCGAGCTGGTTGAGTTGCCCAGATGCTAATCATCTGAGCAATGTCAGTCGGCCGCAGATCAGCTAATGCTGGACACTGCAAGCGTTTTCTGCCGAATGGACCGGCAAATGGATTTATCGATTACGCTGGACGAACGGGCACATATCGATGTTGTCGTTCAACTGACCCGGTTAGAACTAGCGAAAAGATACGATGTTCACGTTGTCTGGTCGGCATGAAGGCACTTTTGTGAAAATACCCAAAAACTGCCCAGGAGATAGACGCCATGATCGCATACACTGAATAGTTGAGCTCTCCAGCTTATAGAAAAAAGATCGAGGGACTTTAGGGAACATGACTAGAAATGACTAGAGAAATCATTACAAAGCGACAGTTTTTAAAAATGCTTTATTCAAAATCCTTCTGCTAAAGTAGCAGAAGGATTTTTCTTTTGTACTGGGCACTTTTTTTGTCTAAATAAGCGTCTGTCCGATGCAAAAGCTATTTGTGGGAAGAAATGAAATGCATAACGCTTGCGCTATTTCAAAGCGAACGCTATGGCGATTGGCTTGTCACGGTTATTTGCGCAGTGGAGGAAAGCGCTCCTGTTCAAGCCGTTTAAACGCGCGTACGACCTATGGTCTTGTCGTTGGGCTTTGACAACTTGCTGGAAATGACATCTTGGCCCAAAGCCGACCTGCGACGAGGCAAAAACCTCACCTTTATCTAACATGGACAATAGCCGGTACAACAGTCCGCTCAAATGTTCTAAAAATTCCGCAAAACTACCATACCAATTAGTACCGACTATGGTAGAAGCGGAACGAGAAATGCTGCTTGTCGTGTAACAGTGAAATAAACCCACTACTTACTTCGGAATTCCGACGAAACGTTGCATCTTGTGAATGGGCGTGCAGACTTCTTTATGGCTGGCTGCACACGCAAACGTTTTGCATTGTACATGTCAAGTCGAACCCATAGGGCTAAAATGCCTGCGTATTTCTCCCCGCCCTCTTCTCCGTGAGTGCACTAAAGCCCAGTACGTAATGGTGATATACCTGGCTGCTAGGTCTGTTGCTAATAACGCTACGACATTGGCGGTAAGTCCACCTCCTTGAGTTCGAACCTGCCCAGTATTAGTTATGGCGCTTAGCTGAACTTAGCTTAGCTTATGGCAACTTAGCTGAACCTTGCCCAGTATTAGCCATGGCGCAAGTACCGGAGGCCAACTTAGCTTGCTTACATTTGCCGCATATGAGACGGGCATGGGCATACGGCTGGGTGCAGCAGCGTAAACTGGGCTAAATAGGCGTGCCGGCTCGGTAATGGCGACCCATAAAAAACCGGCTAGACTCGTTGATTCGTAGCAGCGCCGATGGTTGGGGCAGTAGTACTGACTGCAGAAGACGTCAGTTGGTTCCGCTAGAATAATTTAGTCGCACGGAAATTAAGCCCAGAATCGACAAAGAAAAAGGGAGCATTGCGAGCTACTTCAACTTCGGTTGTTTCTTCTGGCTTTAGTATTGCTCCATTTATAACCTAGAGGCGAAGAATATCCCTTTCCAATGTTACTCATAAATTGTTCATTCCACGGGAGGAGACGCGGATGAAGAAGATAACGCCGGTGGAAGAAGCTGGAGCGGGCAGACCACACGATTTGAGTAGTGACGACAGTTTGGAAAGCTTACCTGGAACATAGGATGGTATTCGAGTTTGGGTTTCCGGCACTGTTTAGTGTGACGGCGCGTCTCTTGTATGCAGGGGACGGGCGAATCCTGAATCTACCCATGGGTGGTCATGTGCGTATGACATTAAGACGCTATCGCTTCATATCTGCCGAGTGGGTGCGTGCAGGAGGCGGAGAAGGGAATAGGAGGAAAGCAATGGATGGAGGAAAATGCAGAGGCACTTAAGGCGTAACGGGTGCCTGAACGATTGGATCTGTTTACGGCTTCCACGGTCGGAACGGAGAGATCGGACCCGATGGGCGGGTGGCGTTAGCTGCAGCGTTTAGCGGCTTTGCATTCTCGCATTAGTATGCGTCGACTGCTGGGACGAGCGCAGGCCCGCGTAACATAAGAGAGGTGAGTTATATAGCGAAAAAGGACCCGCTGACGTCAATCAGTCGATGGGGCTGAGACATTCAGCCGGCGGGACCCGTGCCAACTGGGTGCTATCCTGCGTCAAATGGCTTTCTGAATTGCCGTTCGGGAAGTGGGCACACTCCGGTTCTACGACCTGCGTTCAGGGCGACTCGTACTTTGATGTAGCCGATTTGTCTTGGCGAGACCATAACGCGGTGTTCCTTTCATTTTCGCCAAAGAGCTGCATCCGGGTAAATTTGCTCTGCTATTTATCTGGTTACATAAAGAAGTGACCATATTTCTCTTTAGCTTATTTTGTCCCGCACTACCGGTTACTTTCACGTTCATTCCGACACACATACATATGTGTGTGTATATATATATATATATCTAGAAACTATCGCTCGAGTAGGATCACAATTTTATTAAGTATGCTAATATTCTCACGAGTACGCTTTTCAGTCCAAATGTTGACCCTTTTAGCATAGATGGTCCACTGGTGGATCTAATAGAGGTATTTATGTCTAATAATACCGGCACACCGTTTGCGCGGTGTCCTTTCCTTCTACTCAACCCTCTCGAGTGTGATAACTCGAGCGGCTGATTATTCATGACCTCAAATTAGGCTAACGTGTGGTAGAAGGCTTTTTTGCCCCGTTCCAATTTATTCTCTTCACCCCACATAGGCAAACTAAGAAAGAGATGGGATTTTTCACATCGGCCAGAGAGAACGCCGGGGACCTGGGAAGACTGAAGATAGAACAAAGGACGAAGATGGACGACAAAGGGGCCGGTGAAGGCCAAGGCCCATTCTTTAAACCTGCCGCCTAACGGCCGGATGGTGGTCAGAGGACCTGAACGGTTATGACTCAAGCTCCAACATGTCCGATTTAGCAAACTGACTTCAGTCTGCCGTAATTGGGAAGAGTACCAAGAAGCTCGAGATGTTCAGGCACGGGTTCAAATAATTTCAACCGACACAATTTTCAATTCAAAGTGACCGGACGATTAAGTCGTCATCTACGGACATTTGCAGGACGTCCCAATCCGAAGACATTAGGTAGGGGAGGGGAGATTTTTTCAAGCTAGATAACGAGAGGAGAAAAACGATTATACTGTTAAAAATTGTTTCAAAAAATGAATTACGGCTTTGCTTCCCCGCGACGGGCGTCAAAATGGCTATCATTTTTTGGCGAACTCAAGTCGTCAAATCATACGGATCAATTGTTGATAGAAAGTAGTTTTGTTAGAGCATTTACATTTTTATGTGTTTATTAACAGCCGACAAAATATGTTGATGCAGCGCTGTTTCACAATATTCATGAATCATGGGATACGACAATGAGCATAAAGCAAATTGTATAAATGGGCATAAAAATAATCCGAATTTGTCCTACATATGTAGCACTTTTCCAGTACAAGGCTGGACCTATTTCTTTCATCTGAATCAATGCTGAGCAAATTATTACAGCATCTTAGAAGGCGTGCCGTGCTCTCTTCAGTTTGATGTAAATTCTTCTTCACTTATATTAACAGTAAAAGTTAGATTGAAAAAACAGGTGCAAACTAGTAATCTATGCTTCGACGACAAACAATGAAACGTTAGTAAATTATTGTTCCATCTGCGCGAGCCAACAAAACTGTATATGCCATGCATGGGTGAAAATCGTTTTTTATTTGTTCCGATGCAGAATCTTCAGTTTTTCTACTTTTTCCTTCTTCGATCCCATTCAAGTGTGTGTGCAGCGCTACACCACTTCTCTGAGATTCTCTATACGCTCAGATGTACACACGATTATAGATTGTAGCCGCTTGCCGTACCCAAACAGGCCCGATATCGGTTTCCTCCGCCCGCGTTGAGGCGAGTACGTGCGCCTTACTCACCATACCGTCCCTCCTACCCCGTCCGAGCCTTCAGACTTCTTCTCGGCAGCTGTCTCTGAAGACATCCAGCCTCGGCTTCCGCCTTGACGTTAGTGCTCGCACTCCTGCTTAGCTCATCTGCGTCGTCGTTACCTAGACAGTTCGAGGAAACAACAGTTCAAGGCGGAGGCCTCTATCTAGTGCCCTATTTTTTCCGAGCGAGCATGCAGCCAAACCGGATCAGAGATCCCGATGGGCGTCGGCTGTGACGAGCCAGTGGTGTTACGATCTCTCGTGTCTTCGGTCGAGCGTTTCCTAACACAGCAGATGAGCAAAGCTGAGTTGAAGCTTCACCTGAAGAACATATCCCGTTCTAACAGCGCTTTTCCGCTGCTTCCGAGGGAAAAGGGGACATTGTGGTTGTTGGCTCCCATCTGCGACTGTTTGCCGTCAGCTGCATTTTACGAACCATATAACGAACGCGGCACGGCCGGAGGTAGGTGGAGCTTCATCTTGTGCAACCCCCTTCCTCGCCCCATCCCACCCTCGCTGATCGGTTTGCTTTTCCGACCGGTCGCTTGTTCAATTTCTTGACGAAGAAACTGATCACAATCTCGTCTAGCAAGCCACCTCCTAACCACTGCCAGACGAGTGGACGGGACAAAAACTCGGAATGTCTGCTAGGAGCTATGGGAGAAACCGCCCTCCAAATTCTCACTAAGACTACCTCAAATAGCCAATCAGTGACCCACATGTGCCACCAAAAAAAAGTATCACGTGCAACGCGTACCCTCACCATATGCAATGTAATGCGACGACACAGATAGAAACAAAAGTTGAAAGTAATTCTCAGGCATATCAACTCGCCACAAAATACCCAATAGAGACAGTGAAAAATGTTAAACAAATTACCAAACGATCCGAAAAGATTTTCTGCTGGCTATTTTCAAATATTATGAACAACAATAACGTACATATGCTATCTAAGGCTATGGTTCGACTCAATCTTCGCCATTCATCGTCATCTTGAGAAAAAAACTTAAAAGGGCTTCCCTTGATATGTAGCGTTTGATTTTCCATTTGAGCCTGAGCTGTGCTAAAGCAAGAGGGGGTTGTTATATGTAGAAATAGAAGAAGGTTTCAAAAATCCCAAGCAGGATTCAGCGAGAAACGTGCACTAAACACGTCTGGGGTCCGGCATTCACCGAGAGAAATATATATATACCGCAACGGCATTCTTTTCATCCTGTCATTCCCAACTTTACAAGGTTTGAACGAATCCGTCCATTAGCCTACACGTGCGCCTTGTACAAATGTTAAGAGGTAAAAAGACTACCGTGTCAGAGGTTCAGCGATCAGTTGCTAACCCAGGCGTCTCAGGAAGACTCGGGCAAGTGCAAACTCTAACGTCCTTTGATGTAGCAGGAAACGCAAATGTCATAGCCCTGCCAAGATCCGTCTTCGTTTGGCTTTACCATGAGAAAGGATTCGATTCTAACGCCTATCCGAATTTTCCACACTTGACCTTTGCCACCCCGCCTTGCGTCCAACACAAACAGGCCCAACCATAGGCGTATGCCTCGAGCGAAAGACGTGTGCAAGACAAGACAAATGTTTATGTTTCTCCCACCTGCTAGAGCCCAAAACTGTGAGAAGGTCGACTGCTCAGAGCGCAGCGGACCTTTAGCCATGTTGTTCACCGTACCCGTGCAGCATGACGTTTGCGGAACGATCCTGACATTTATCGTCCCTCGCATACTCCATCCCTGCTCCCGTGACCAACCGCGGACGGTTCCGTCAACTCGCTTGCATGACCGTTGGCCTATGGGGTATTGAGCGCCAAGTCAGAAACAACAACATGCACACATGTACCTACATAGGGCACAATGCACAGATTCTTCGAGGAAGCGCTCTGTGCCCACGTCCACACACCGTCAAGCGAGCGGCGGAGACTGGCAATAGAGACTTGCTGGATGGAGTGGGACATGCGAAGTATGAAGAAAGGATTGCTAGCTTTACAGCAACAGTAAGAACAGAGCGGGGGCATGCTAACGCCCTAAAAGGAACGTCAATGTAATGGAGGAAGAAGGCACTATGGCAGATCAAAAAGGAAAAGGATAAGACAGGACGAGCAGTTCCTCTTGACAGATTTGATTTCCTGTGGAGTCAAGCCAACAGAAGACAGCAGCGAGCAAAGGAGAGCTGGCTCAGGAGTTACGTGCCGCCGTTGTCCTGCAATGCTTGCAGATCGACTTACTAATGCTGTTTAGTCGAGGAAACGCTATGGTCGCAGTCGAACGTAAGCTACCCCAGCTTTTTCCACACGACAAGTCAAATCTGGCTACACCGCCTGCCATTAGGCCTTACCCGGATGCGTTCCCTCAGGCCCCGAAATGCAGATAAATACCGGAAGTTGAAAAACGTCTGCGGTGTCCCGACGCCACGCCGCGGTCGGAAATATCCTTGAACGAGCCGCAAAACGTTCGAGGCCTCTGGGCAGGTAGTTTTCCTTGCTACGCAATAGGCTAGGCGATGCAGCCCTGCGTTCGCTTCAGTAATACTTACCGTATTTCCGCCCCCATCTCTACCCCCAGCTCCCTGATTGTATGGGGAGTCAGTCGAGACCCCAGGAGCAAAAGTCCAGATCGTGCCGGAAGGGACAACAGATGAAGACCAACGGTAAAAAACCGCGGTTGAAGCGAGGATGAGGAACAGGGGACGCCAGCAGAAGGGGTCAAAAACACCAGTGAAGACCGCAAACGCCTGGTGAAGAAGAGTCTTGCCGAGTACCGTCGCACATTTATTGTAAGCAACCAATTCGAAAGGCATGCCGATATCGGTAATTCGGCCGTGTGAGACGCCATTGGCCTTTATATTCAGACAGAGCGCGCGTCGGTAGCAGACAGGTGGCAAATGTCGTGTTTCCATTCCGGCAACCTTCTACGCTAACCTCGATCGACATCACTCGTCAGAGTAGTTCTCAGACGAGATCCTTCAAGAGGAAGTTTTCACGTGTGCGAGTCGCTCGATGCATCTTTGTGACATTCCGAATGTGTTTAGTGCACTTCCTTGGAAATCGTTGACGATCAAGGGCCGCAGACTAGACAGCGTCAGCCAAAGTTGCGCCCCATGTCTCGTCTTCCTATGGCCATCGAAGGCGTAGGACGCCGACAACGGTTGATAAGACCGACGACAATCACGCGAGGAAATGCATAACGAGGCGACAAAGCCTGCCCTCAGACAAACAACAACAGGCAACAGCATAAACATCAGAACAATGATTGTATTTGTTCACGAGCCCCAGAATACTTCACTTATGTACGCAACGTCGCATGACTCACGGGAAAACGACACTGTCGAATGGATAACGATAGCTAACTAAGAATATTTGTATCTAACACAAGAAATTAATACAGGCGTCGAAATGATACGATATATTATTCCTAAGAACAAAACAAGAAAAGTCTTACACAGAGATTTAGAGCTATCCAATCGTATATGCTAATGTTAGGCGTCTACCTTCACTTTGGCAAGCGCCAGAAAGAGACGGCGGTAAAATTTTATGAGAGAGCTAGTTATGTTACGGAAGTTTAAAATGTTCTTTGTACAGGAGTCGTATGTAAACATCTGTTAATTCTAGGCTTTCATCTCTGTTTGAGAAAAATAGTGTATTTGCCATATGGGACGTTTCGTTAGTGTGGCCTTTTGAGCCAGTCATCAGCAGGACTTAGTACCGCAACTGAATCAACGGACTCGTCTCGACGCTCTACCATCGTTCGTAACACAGCTGAACTAAACATAGATGCCGAAAACATACAAAACTGCCAATGAACGTAATAGAGCCACCGAGAGTTCTGTCGACCTTTAACAATAGTTGACATGTTGCTTCATTTCGCCGTTGCATTGAATTTCAGATGCTAAAAAGGCACTCACCCATAAGCAACTCAATAACATTTCACTGCATACTAAATGTTCTTCTGAAATTTGTATAAGTGCTGTTATTGACCGACAATATAGGTGAATACATATATAGAGTCCGTTAAAGGTCTGAGTTTTTGCGCAAAGTGCGGAATAAATTCAATATCAAATACAATGAACTGTGAAACACCTATTGTTTATATGCGGAATTCATCCAGAGCTTCTTCAGTCTACCAGAATTCGTACTGATTGTTCCCTACGCAGGAGGGAACAGGAAAGCTACCTCAATTATCGTCTCGAAACACAGCGTCGACGCTAAGTCGCCGCTGTCAGAACGAGCTTTATTTAAGGGCAAATTACTCCCGAGTTAAATGAGGACAGACGGGGTTGAGACTGCGTACGAAGAGGAAACGCTTACATCCAAGAGAGCCGTACGAGCGAAGACTTCGCGCAGGCCACAGGCTAGAGCATCTCGTCTTCACCCTCCTGCGGACCATACTACCTGTAGTCTCTCCGGAGAGTTAGGGCCCGGTGCCGATGTCTCTCCAGCCTTCTTTAGAAAACCTCTTGCGGCATCACGGTTCGTCTACCATTAGCCGTCCAAATAGAATTAGCGCAACCGTCACAGGGCAAAGCTGAACCTGCGGGGCTCGTTTATATCGCCCTGCCCTATCTGTTCTAGATCCTTCTGCGATTTTGCCGACCGGCTAGATAAGCTGATTCCGGACGGTCCTATGCAAACGACGGTAGACATAGTCGTTGGACTGCCACCCCAACAAGTATTGCTAAACCCACCGAGTCGTCTTGCGATTGTGGGACCCTAATCGTGGGTTCAACTTCCACGTTACTTCGGCCCTTATTACAAGCGACGAGGACCCTCTCCGTTTCGGCATGTTTGCCGTTGCTCTTATCGTCCAACTGATTAATCCCACAATAACGGCCTCCGAATATTAACGCCTTTCTCATAGCTCTGTCGATTTCACCGTTCCATGTCGTCAATCAAGGACCGTAATATTATGAGTGTCAACCTTGCGAAGCTTTCCTCTCGTTTTCTCGAGCTCGAGGGTTGGAGTTAGCATTGTCAATGCTCAACTCATCGATTCATCCAGCACACAACAACCCCAGATGTCCGGCTTGGCCGTCGCTTGGACTTCGGCTTAGGGTTTTAGACTGTTTGCAAGAATTAACCGTGCATGCAGGAGTACAAACCACTGAAGTGGGGTCTAGCACGGTCATTTGAATAAAGTCAATTGCCACTCAATCTAATGCCGTTCACTGTGTTAGGAAGCAATACAACAACACCCCTATAGAAGTTCAACTTTGGCTAGCGTTGTAGCCTTTTGGACCCTCATTCCCTAACACCCCTTTTATTCGCTAGCATTTTATATCCAACAGCAACTTCGTTTCTTCTTTGCATCCTTCGCAATTTTCGGGGCCCTTCAACGAAGACGAGTAAGCTAGTTAGGCGTCGCCGTGTCATATCATTACAAGCATCCCGCATTTACTCCTGTAACTTCTACCTGTCAATTTCTGCTGGTCTTCTCCGCCACATGGTGACTCTCCTATTGGCTCCTAACGTGTTGGTATCGAGCATGTGAGTGGCAGTGCCGCATACATTTTTAGGTGAACTTGGTCAGGTAAAAAGGGATTGTCATCGTGAAGCGGTCTTTAATGTCCCATTGAGTACCGTGGCAAAATTTATTATCAAACGCTGGAGGTTTCACCGGAACTTTGCGGTGCTACTAGGGTCTAGACACCCTCTGTCAGAGCTTCATTCTGTTTGCTGCTATCATACTTGCACGCTTTTGCTCAGGTGAAATTAAATTACTAATCACTGAGAAGTCGCAGAAAATAGGATTCCATTTCTCTTACGACGTTGGCCACTGATGGACCGTATATTATTGATCAGTAGCTTTTCAATCGGTGTCTCGAAACTTAGTCCATCTGTTGCTGTGTCGTTGTAGCATTATCACAGCAAGGTCTTACCATCGTATCGACTGGAGGCCGTTGACTAAAGCCCTCAGTTACCTTCTAGGGCGTGCGCCTTTTTCAAGGAATGCTTCGTTCAGCCTCTCGAACCCTGTGCTATCATGCTTTTTATCTTGAGTACGATATTTACAGCTGCCTGCGGGACATCGTTCGTACTTGTCCTGAAAACACTACGGATATTTCCCCCAGTAACGTTTGAAGGTGCTATAATCATAATTAGTAAATATTCATGGCGAAAAAAAGAGATTCGACGACAGACGAAAACCCCGGCAGAGGAAATGCTTCGAAAAACACCAGACTCGTAGTTAAGGTAATAGGGCTAAGGTAGCTCTACTTGTAGCGCAAACTCAAGTTTAGTTTAGGTCGGCTAGATACGAATGAAATTGGAGCACCGCCAATCAGAGGAATCAAACGAGCATTCTTCCAGGTAGGACGCTTATGGTTAGCGCATACAGACCGCCAGACGGTGTTCGATATTCACTGAAATCCACATTATCGAAGTTAGGCGCTTTGCACGCCTGTTTAGTCTATTCTTTTCGGTATGGTAAGCTTAAATGATTTTCCTTGATAACGACTCAGCTCTCAGCGTCCTGCAAACTAGTGCTATGAAAAATACGTCTACGCTTCGAGAGCCATCGAGGATGCGGTATATAAATTTCGGCTATATTAAATAGAATGACGTGAAGGGATTCGGCCGGGGGATATAATAGATTAAAGACATTTCGCTTCGATACACCGACCTTAAGCGCAGACGTTTTCTACGAACGTTGCTTCCCGTACTCGAGTTCAACAGCTGTTGACGCACCAGCAGCTCCTCACGCTCATAGTTAATACCCCGTACGACCCGGAACGTCGCGCATTGCACGGTGTTCGAGTAGGTGAATAACGTCTTATGGGACGTGTTCCTCCTCCTTCCTTCTTGACTCTGGCCGGCTACCTAATTATATATGCGCGCGTGGACATCCACCAACATACGCACTGATGAGATTCATAGGTAGGGAGGAAACCCAACGAAGCTGAATTTCAGTTCACCCACGTGAGTACGCTAGACCATACTCATAAAACTTCTGGCGGACTCGTAATCTGAGTATTGCTTAAGTCTCTTCGAGTATAACGATCTCTTGGCCCTGTAGTACTTCGCGTGCTCAGCTGAAACTTTGCGACACATGAACGTAACGCTACCGTAGCTGAACCACTCGTTTAGAAGCGTGAGGGATCCAGCGGCTTTAATAGCTCTGCAGTCGGGTTCGAGGTTTTCGTTTGCATAAATCTTTCTCAGTCTGGCGTGTACCGGTTTCGTCTGGGCAGCCGAACAAAAACCGGACTATTTTACCAAGCCTCTCCGACTTTCACCACAATAGTACTATACGGCTATGCGTTACTGCTCTTGCCGTAGTAAGTCGCACAATACCATCTCTCGAGGCGGACGATTCTGCCACACTAAAGTGCTACCCGGGCTATGTGCGCCTCAGATATAGGTAAGACAGGGATAGCGTTTCTCTCTAGCGTTTGAATCCTATCACTGTTCTGGATTGCCGCCCCCAGGGACTTCTACAGAGATCTGCTTGAACTGGCCATTTACGTGTCCTTTTAGTCCCCCCTCTGCCTTGGCGCATTCATCATGTTGCTAACGGAAATCCCATCGCTTGTTCATAGCGGATCTAAGGGGAGACAAAGAGGAGTCAATTCTATCACCTTGGAGATCGCACCCCGAGCCGTCCAAGCTATTTCCTCCGACGGGTTTACCAGTCAACAACTGAAAATGATCTCCGAGAATTAAGGACGCTAACAGCGACCCCGGGTGAAACAGAGGTGTAGTCCCTAGACGGGAGAGTTTACTGAAGGGTACCGGCTCATATATTGAACTCTATCCCTAAGGAGAAGCCAAAAACGTGGCGGCAGCAGACTTCTATCGCTTTCTCTCGGTTAAACCAATTCGCTTTGACCTCGCCTTGCCGAGATCGTCGCTTACTTGTCGATGCGATGGCACGGTAGACATCCCCCGGGGGGCTGAAGTCTGAAGTGCTTCGCTTTGCGGCCCTTTTCCTCCCAGAACACTTCGCGGGGTGCAGGCACCCTCCGAGACGTATGTCGGTAGCATCCGGCGTACGTCGCCATAACGTGACAATATACGCCGGTATTCCGCCGTCAGACTTATTGAAATGTCTAAAGGGAGTTGGATCGAATCGTGATTGAGGGACGGTCTACCATTTGGAAAAAACTGTCGCTGAAAAGTGGCTTTTTAGACGAGAGCGCCCAGAGTTGAGAAAATGGAGAACGCCGCCCCTCCAATGCCTTTCTGGGGTCTGCCGCATGGGACAGGTTCTTCTGGGGCTTATCGATTTGCGAATGACCTTCTGTCTTTCCTGCTTGGCTTTTCTCTCACTTTCACTTTACATGCTTCCGCCAAAGGTCGAGGACAACCTCATCCACTTACTGTTCTCGCCAGTGATCCCATAGTAAAATTAACTGATGTACACCGTCCCCGGAGGTGTAGCAAACTGCCACATGTCCCTGTCAAAATAGGAACCGCCAGTATACTTCATTTAGCTCCGACCGTCAGCCAATGTCTGATCGGTTCACACAGCAAAGCACTTCTGAGTTTCGCGAAAGAGCAGAACAGTAGCCTACTACTCTGTAGACTAGGTAGAGAAGGGAGTGACGGAGCGAAGTAGGTGACTGAAAAGGTCTGCATCGATGCTTGCGGTCCTATCTGCTGCGCCCTACCAATTTCAATAGTCTTGGAACAACACACAAATGGAGGTTTCTAAGAGAAGTCCATCTATGAAATGTTCGAAGCTGCTTCGAAGGCTGCCCCTGCCTCTTTGCTCCAAACTGCCGTTGAGTTCGATTCGATTCGCCGTTGCAGGATGTGAGATCCCGCTATGGCGGTTGCAGTGCTAGGTGCGCGTTGAGCAAAGCATAATCAAGCCAATGTATGTAATGCGTTTATAATTAAATCATTAAAACACGTTTATATAGAAGGTTCGCTTATTTTTTGAGATTGAAGCCAATAAATACCATACATAATGACCCTTTTCAGCCAAGAAAGGCTTACCCAGGTATTTGACCTTTAGATCGCTGTCTCTATAAGGAAAAGATAAATAGCTGCCTTACCATTTCGAAGCCTAAAATGTTTAACGTAGTCCGATTATGGACAATGCGTGAATAATTCATTTTAGGCTTTTATTCGCTCGTACTTGTCCTAACTGTATTATAGCAATTCTGGTGACAGCCTCCTGACATGCTTATAACTTCAGTGGTAACAGAAGTTATAAGCATAACTCGTTTTGACCGTTAAGTTACTATGGCCTTCAATATATATATATATATTATACTTTATAATTTTTTAAAGATTATAACTGACTCTTTAAAAAATGTTGTGCTCACCTCTAGCTACAAAAACGAGAAAAACTCTTCAGTGAGAAGACGCATGTAGTATAGACGGATAGATTTTCTATTAAATGTGGTTACACCAATTATTATCCCATAAAAAAAACTAAAACAATCTATTCTATTTGGCTCACGCATTCGGTAAACGCGAGGTTATTCCGTCAGATTCGTACGGAATATCTCTTCTCTTTCCTCTGAATACCCAACTCGGCCGACCAATTCTGAATGTACGCAACTCAGAGCTTCTCGGTCATTTGAATGACTAAAAGCGTCAGCCGTGAATGACAGCTGTACGGGTTGGTTTGGACATCTGACATTTGCGTAGAAACTTATGCCACCTAAGCTCTTTAAGTGGGGCTGGCCTTGACCCACAACAAACAAAGCGACCACTTCATAAGCGGTTCGATGATGGATGAGGTGGTTTTGGACCTCTACTACTGTAGTAGTAGTAGGGGAACACCGGCCGGGCACTGAATATCGCATGTACCTATCGTAAAAGAAGTTATTATTCTGGCTCCGGGAGGTCCCGTTCGAGACCTTCTTAAATGGAATTATGGTTTTCCAGCAAAAGGACATGATTGGGATATGGGGTCTATCTTTGGATGTAGCTATGTGCTTGTTTCTTTAATAGGAAGAGGATGTGGGATTTTAATCGACACACGTATCACCTCTATATTCAAAAAACAAAGTTGCTCAAAATTTCATTGTTACTCTGTACTAAAAGCGGTTGGCATGCTAAATTGAAAAATGTACATAATCGACAGAAGTTGGAGTCTATTCAATCCTATAGCGAACTCTTAGTTAGTTCGCGATAAGCCTCATAGCTATTCTATGTTAGTCCTCGCGTAAAGGTGTTTTTCGGAACGCCATACGGAATTTACTAGCATTTACTAGGCATTGTATGCCTGTTAAAGAGTCATTCGCCGAAAAACTACTCTCACATTAAAAGAAAAGGCATATCATTTGTTTTGTATAAAATTAGTGTGACCAATCATAGAAATTACATTTGAACATAGCAGCAATTCCGTCGGTAGAACAACATCGGTAGAACGGGGAAACGTGACAGAAATGGAGTATTCATTTCCTCATTCCGACTTGGCCTGGTAAAACTTTACGCATTGCGCTTCTTTATGGACGCATATGTCCAGCTTTTGGTCAGATCATGCAGAATATCGCGAGACACTTGAAATGCCCGCTTTTAGTCTCATGGGGAGTTTTTACATCAATGTTCATGCCCAAAATAGAGAACACGACCAGAAGAAGACATGTCACTCATGTCCGATAGGCTCCTCAGTATTTCATTACGCCGCCAACCTCTATATCAGTTTATCTCTAGCCTGTAGTCAGTTCTGTGGACAACAACTTCGCAGCGCCAATGGTCTGCAGGACGATCCTCGATGTCAATGGAAAGCTGGAGCTGGATCCGTTCCATTTGTGCGTCTGCCAAACGGACTCGCAATTCCTGTTCAACAATGACCATGAGATTGCAGATAAATTGCAGCCTGTCGTTGTTTCTTCATTCCCGAATTCACCAGAGAGCAAACACTCCAAACTTGCTCTTTCTGTTTTTCTTCAAACGCGCGGCCGGCACTCTCAGCCAGCTACACTGTTGCTTCTGCCCGACCTATTCCTTCGAGTATTCTATTCTACGTCCGCTGCCATCCCACCCGTTCTCCTACAAGTCATCCACTTCTTTGTACACGGTCGTGCTTTCCTCCCATTCGCAACAGTCCTGCCACTTAGGTGTCCTGATCCCTCGCATTCCTTACGTTTCTCATAACGGCCATCCTGTCATTGTCGCTAGGCTACGTCCTTTATTTTGCTCGGTAGAGAAGGCGTATGTATATCGTTGCGAGTTCATAAGCGTATGACAAGCCGCTCGACTATCGAAACGAGACTGCCTGTCGGCAGTTGTCGTGATAGCGATGCTGACACGGGTAGAAGAATTCCGGTGGAAGAAGCGCGATTTCTGGAGCCCCTCATTCAGTGTTTGTCGTCGTGGGTCTGTCCACTTCTGAATACTTCCGTGTCCCACCCTTCACGGGGGCGTGGCCACTGGCTCCGCTCGTGCTGCTCTTCCCTGCACGGAAATTCGGATGCATCCGAAGGATATAGAACCATAAAACCAGACAGGCAGATGGTAGACTCACATGTTCTCCTTGTTCTGTAACTTCCCATCCTTTCTCTCCTAGTTTCTTTTGCATAATCTCCTCACACTTCTTTCCCGAGTCCCATAGCACACCCTCAGCGACTTTCTTCGCTTTTTCTACTTCCCCCAGGGGGTTCTTGTCGGTCTTGTCGTTTTTCTTCTATCCCCCATCATGGCTCTATGCCTCTCGAAAGGTTTTCGACGACTACCCTACTCATCACTTTCTGATTTCCCCACCTAGTCTCTATTTTTCTCTCTTCTCCACGTAACACCTTTAC
The DNA here is from genome assembly GCA_002081605.1 of Tropilaelaps mercedesae. NCBI lineage: Eukaryota > Metazoa > Arthropoda > Arachnida > Mesostigmata > Laelapidae > Tropilaelaps > Tropilaelaps mercedesae. Next base: position 28,112 of record MNPL01003023.1, read on the forward strand.
TGTTTCTTCGTTTAGCCTCGTCTGCGGCCGTATTTTTGTGTGGAACCTTTCCTCATTTCGTTTCTTGCTCATGATTCAATATTTTTTTGGCGTCCACCGTTGCCTCCAGTCAGACAGCCCCGAAGCGTTTGATTTCGCTTAGATTTCACTAAATTGTCAAGATGAGATGGGGCTGATGATCGAAAGGTGACGGAAAACCACCCGATTTGGACCAGTGCCACGTAGGGAGTGCACTATGTGCGCTATAGCTGTATATGTTGGACAAATGTGTTCGTAGCCTTCGATAACTTCTGGTTCGGTCACAGACGGCCATAGTTCGTCAACCCGCAATGTTCGCAAAGGTGAAGTGCTAGACCGGCCTGCAAGGGCTTCACGCAACCGCTTCACGTGATTGCCGACTTGCTGTACCGATACGAAGCGCATTGCAAACGCTAATGGATGTCTGCCTTCTCCATAAATGACAATAGGCTTTTAAATTGACGCTTGAATTCATTTCTTCTTTCAGGGACGCTTTATCTGCTGTGTTGGAGCGGCGCGGGCTGACCATTTCATCGGTTTCGGTTTACCAAGACGGCTCCTCCAAGAAAGCCGCTAATCTGGCCATCGAGACGCATAAATTGGCCGGATGTCACTTCCGCATCAAAGGTACCAATATATATATATAAAAACTTTGATCACTTTTCTTTCAAGCTATATCTACTAGTTTCTCTGCAGATTCTCTAATATATCACGAAACGCATTTCTTGATCGGCTTAGTTTGTCTAAAAGGAGAAAAGGCTCAGGCGTTCGCTAGTAAGGGTGGTTGCGGTGAGGTGGACAGCGAGGCCGCAGAATTCGATTCGGTTTTCGACACCGGAGTTAGTTCGATCAATGTCATATTTGATCGGTATTGCCACCCGCTAATGGCTCTATCTTTTAGGCCAGCCAAAGTAAAAATAGCGCCTGCTTTCGCTAGATCCGCTTTGCACCGATGATTCGATCGTTCTCATATAAATCTCCGCTAACATCAGCGTACGCACTGGTATTACCCTAACTGGTTGAGCGTCTGCTGAGTTGCTGACGTTTCAATTCGCCGGCCTCCGAACACAAAATACGCGCCCTTTTCTTGTAGCACTGAGTTCACAACGGACAGTGACATGTCGTTATACTGACTCATCACATGTTAACTTGACGCGATTCATACACAATTTATGGCCGAACTCCAAGGTTACGCCTACGCAGAAATCCGTTTCGTACGTGGGTACCGTGGGTACGACGCAAAACAGCGATCTCCAAGAAAAGGATATATATATATATATATATATATATATATATATGAGGAAATTTTGTATAAGACTTGTAAAC
>MNPL01003024.1:0-12510 GCA_002081605.1 Tropilaelaps mercedesae
ATATATATATATATATATATATATATATATATATATATATAGATGACGTGTTTATTGAAATAGCGTTCTTGAGCTGCATTACGATTATTATTAGTTCCGATAATTACTCATACAGTGTTACAATTACTCGTATCAGAATGGCGATTATTTGCTGCTGCATTGTGTCCGTTGAGATACTAAAAAAACATGTTGTGTAACAACTACAGGTTGCTATAGTAACATCGGCTGGGACTATAATGGGTAGCGTGAAGTGTGACACCCAAATGGAGTGAGTGCCACACCTGAATATATTCATGACTGTCAATACAGTATCAGTCACATACCATACGCGATACTTGATTGTCTACAAACAGTACGTATACAATTCTTACTCACTGACGTAGTAAGGCTAATAGCAGACACGTCAATGTAAACTGCATACTCCTGCGTGACCGAGTCATAACATGTGTATACCTGAGAACATCCTAGATCATATTTGTAAATCGATTGTCGCTACAACATCTAATTGGGAGCACGCAGCCTGCGTGACACGATTTCCTCATCAGCTGATAGCAAATTGAAATGGCGCAGACCGACTAGAGTTGAACACGAACGTAGTAACGATAGATATAGTCAGTAATCAGCTCACTGACTTCATTTCACTGCTTCCGAATAATGGGCAGCGAGTATACGCCTGATTTCTATTGAGCATAAATAAACGAATTGACTACATGCATTGGTCCTTTGCGGGATGCCTGATCCAATGCCAATTGACTGGCCGGACAGTAGTGGTTGATTAACCAATGTTCGCTTCTCATGTTGAGTCATGGCCATATATATATATATACATACATATATACATACATATATATATATATATATATGCGTGGCGAGTTCTGTTGCGTAGCGGAGTGTCCTTGAGTGCTTGCGAGGTTCACGAGAGTGATCGTCAACTGATTCATTGCTATGATTGTTGTTACTGCCTATTGATAAACGCGCCTATTCTGGCATTGTTTCTTGGGTGTCTGTCTCGTGAGTGTTTGAGGCGATACGAGCAGATGATCGATGTCTAGTGATCAATGAGATAGATGAGAGTGGGCATCAGCTATCTCGTGGCCATCGATTGGCCATTCATTATCTCAATCCTGATTGAGCGGTGATTGTTGACTGATGCGTGGCCGAGGAACATCTATCACCAAATGTAACAACGCTAAGATAAAGCTGAAAAGCAGACGGCGAAATGCCTAGAAGACAAATAGACACGGCGACTTAACAAGGAGTCGAGATTTCGAAAACGAATGACCAACCATTGAATGGGTCCATCACCATATTGAAAAACGAGTGTTAACAGGTAAGGTAATGTAACGGTTATATTCATACGCAACAGCGCGTGGCTAACATTTCATCCTCTTCTACACGACCTGTTGACAGTTTTATTGCTCTTAGTATTGTTATTATGATCCATGTAAATGCACGAAAATTTGCAAATAACCGAATATCTTACAAAGCAATTTCATTAATTGTCCCTTCGCATAGGTATGTTGTTATAGTTTCTCCAATCTACTGTTACCCACTGAATAAATGATCGTTTGTTGAAGACTGACTAACGAAGTATTGAGAATATCCGTAAATACATGCCCTCGCGGTGTCTGCTCACGACTTGTCCATATACCTACTACAAATAGCCGCCACAAATCCTACGCGAACACAGTCAAACGTAGTGCAAAAAACTAAATGTAACAGAAATAAAGACACATCCACATATGCGTACGTGCATTCAAAACAAATAAACACCGCAAATACAGTTGGTTTCGGCTTACAAACGTTCGACCCGGCAGCTGCTCCACAGTCAGTGATACTCCAAATAAAGCGTGATATTATGAAAAAAACACAATAATCCCAAATGAGACCTACCGCTATATTTAAATCTGGCGTAAAGTGGACTTATATAGCTTTGTATTGATAAATTGGTTGTATTTAGGATGAGTTCATGCAGAAATATGTATGTGGCCAATTGAAACACAGTAACGGTTAAATGACTGTTGTGACTAACAAAACAGCACCCCGATGAATAGCAACTGCGCAGACACACTTCGTCCACTGCTTGAGAATTGAGAAGTGAGAAAAGTCTATAGAGCAGAGACACACCTTAGCTAAAATCTCATCTAGAACCGGAACTATGAAAGATCGATCAACGTAGATAATGGAAAAATTTATCCAATCTAAGCATTATTCGTATATATATATATATATATATATATATCAACTGCTAACCGGTCATAGCAAGTCTACGCAAAAAAATACGCTGGTCATCAGAACCATATTAACACTATCATTAACAGTGAAAATACGGACGGTCGAACGAAATCGATTAAATCCAACAAAGTGCGAGCATTTCACGGAGCTGAACCAATTGAAACTACGGTGTATGTGTGCGGGTATGCAGATGGCGAACAAATGTCAACATGTCGTGATGCTCGTACACACGGGTCAACTCCCGGCGAGGGTTCAATGAGAGAGGTTGAAAACCGAAGATCGAAACAGGCAAGGAGCTGACTCGAGGCATGTAAAATGTGTAAAAACGGTAGAGCAGTTCTCTGATGAGGCGCAAAACCCCGCACGCGCCAAGCAGCACCGTTGGCAACGACCAACTAGACCTTAGCTGAGGTTTACGTTGACCCGTTACCGCGGAGCACCTAGCAAAATCCCTCGGACGGAAAAAAACACAACTTGCGCAGGCGAGATTGATTAGGGATCACATATCTCGAACAGTTTAAATCGTAAAATTAAATAATTACAATTGGACATGCTTGTAATGACCAAAGCGTCTCCGAGTTAATATTGACACACGGAGCACGAGGTAATGCGGGCGATATGGTGGATATAAAGCGTTCTTTTCGCATAAACTTAGTGCGTTATGCCGTTGTGTTCTAAACTGTAAAGGCTCACAACGAGCAGTTAAATAGTTGCACCGTCAACCTCTTCCTAGATTGCCTATTAAGGTTTCTTGATTATCAAGTGATTTTGACCTGTCCAAACAGATATAAGGGGTACTGTCTACTAACAGGCTTCTTCACTGACCGGACACATTCACTCTGGAGTGAATGTGTTCTAAACCTTCATGAATGTTAAATCTATATGAGTGCAAGGCTATAGCACACACGGACCAAAAAAATTCAACGAAGTGCGCATGAGCGCATTCATAAAAATAGAAAAAGAATGGTAAGAATGGGAGATACACGAACCGAAGCCAATACAGCACAAGTCGCCACGAACCGACACAAGCGAATGGAAGCATCTAAATACATAACACATGATACACGAACATGCATATAGTCGTGCGTACGTGGGTGCACCAGTACATAAGTAGAACTTGCTAGTAGTGACAATAGTAATGGTAATAATAATGCTGTTGTTACGAAAATCGATGACAGACGAGAACCCTACTATCGGAAGTTAGATTAAATAATACTTCTAGTACGTATAACACTAAAAATAGTAATAAATATGATGATTAGTTCAGTCGGATAGCTCTGTTGACAGTGGTGATATGATAATTATGAAAATAATACAATAAATATTGATAAATATGGGAAATATAAGAAAGCAGAACATGTAATAATATTTGAAAAAGCGGACGACGGACACAATTGTACAAAGTGTTTAATTATCATAATAATGACGTCACAAGAACGATGGTAGTAATTTATAGATAGATTAATTATGATGATAATATAGTAGTGATAAGATAGAAAATACCAATATTAATACAACACACTAACGGTACGGATAATTATGGTGAATAAATAAAATCAATTTTGTTTGTAATATAAAAATGAACATACTATCTTTTATTGCAACATTAGTTGCAGTTTGAGAGAGTGCTTACATACGTTTCAGGCCACAGGTCAAGAACTCATACTAACGTATGCTGAAGTAGTCTTTTCATTTAGTTTGAAAACAAACTACCATAACTGCAATGCATATGAGGACAAATACGCCGATGCAAACGTGATGGTTCTTAAAAATCTTGGTGAAAAAATATGCTTGGGGCATATCTATCAAGTGCGTTCGTCAACCATTCATTCTTGCGTCTGTTCGCTGCGACGTCTTGTTCATAATTTTTACGCATTAGCAAGATATTGAAAAGCTATTTTCTTGACTATAGACCTCAAATATAATTTTCGTTGACAACCTTTTTATTCCTGTAATACTGCTATATAAATATAATGTTAAGCACGTACTTCCTTAGCACTCAATTTTCTGTTTTGCAAATTCGGGCAGTGTTAACAAACCTTGTTCTCCTAATTTTCACATCTGCGCGTCTGTTAGCTAGACTAGCTTCCCTGTCAGATGTCTTATTTCAATGTGCATATATTTCACTCATTCTGTTATACTACAAGCCCGACCTTGTTTCAAAGTCAACTAACTCTTTTTAGGCATACGCGGCCGTGATTTCCATCATGCACTCTAGTGCTTTGTGGGCTCTACTATGAGAGTTAAACGAAGCCATAAATTACTTATATATATATATATATATATATATAGTGTGTTTTTTATATATATATGTATATATATATATATATATATATATAGTGTGTTTTTTATATACATGTTAATACAAACGCAGGATGACAAGTAAGCCACATTCTGCAATTGATCGTTTATTTTGTGGGCACTCCTCCGGTGGGCAATGGGATCGTCTTACATTGGCTGAGCATTACAGCGAAATGACAAATGTCCCGGTCGAATATTCAGCGGAAAGTGAAAATTTATCACGCGACGGGCTGACTTGGGGTAAAGACCTACTACATTTTATAGGGCGGGTCAGTGAAACGAGGACGTGAGAAGCTGTTGAAAGCAGTGAGACGGTCGGCAAGAGAAGTAACTCGTCGGAACGGCTTCGTTCATATCGCAACAGTCAACTCTGTGCTATGCATGGATCTGCGCGTGACTGCCGCCGAGACAAACGATCGTGGCCGGGCCACTGGAGCGACATTATCTGGGTAAGGCGGATATCAGAAAAGAAAATTCTGTGACGCTAAAGTAGGGTACACGGATGAAGACGGGGTATCACTTATATGTAGTCAAATTCTAGGTTATATCACGTGTGGGTGTGCGCCATTCCAGTATGGTGGAAGAATATTGCTCTCGACTGATGTTAATTTTTCACAATGCCTTTAATAAGCTGAATTCTTAAGTGTGTGAGTATATTGTTAAGGATGTTGGATCAATTTACACACCGAGAGTGTTTTGGCATCGTATGCTCGAAACATGGTGGATTTAACATTCCAAGAGAAAATAATGCTGATTAGCGCGTGTATTTACTCGTTCGAGTGTTTCAGAGAATCTAGTTCCACCGCGACAGTGTGAACTAATCGGCCTCTAGCCCCGTGTTTTTTCTAGCCATATTAGCAAGTAAGGACGATCTACATATATACAGTAAATTTAAGAGCGTAGTGGTATAACAAGGCGACTTGATCCATTGTTCCTCGGTATTATCGATGGATATAGGTCCGTTTCTAAGCACACACGTATCAACGTAAGTATGAACGATAGCTTTTTTGCACCACTTATTCACAAGTGGCGAGCTGGCATGGGCAAAGGTTATCGGCTCTCAAAATGTCTGTCCGCCGAGTGAAGAATTGGTGGACGTTCGCTCCCTTAATAGAGATTTCAGGTTATACTCGTGACCTCAGTGGATGCGTTTGCTTAAAGGCCAGCATGGAAATTTCGTGCACATTATACTGTACTATATGTATGAATACGCGTCGCAACTTCACTTCGAGTACCTCCGGTACTTTAAAGGTCGCCGTGTCGGAACAAGCGGCGGTTTTCGATCAATGCAGGTCGTCCCCATACTACAAGTTTATTTAAATGCTAAATGGTAGGGGTTGCTTGAAGTAACGCGCATTTCGTCCTTGAAGTGGCGAATTTTTCCGGCGATTTCATACTTAGTACTTGTGGACCAACGGCTACGAGTTTCTCTTTACTTATATGAAGGTATCGTCCCCTCCACTATGTCACAGGCGACATCAAGCTTCGTCTCTATCCACTACGATCGACAACCAACCATCACTATTTGCTACTGGGTTCCTCTCGGATAACTGCCCGTAACTAACTTAAAAAAATGACAATTTTCTATAAAGGGTAACTGTACAGAGAGCGAACGAACGACGTCTCCTATCGGTATAGTCGAACGCAACTGATGAGCGACAGTGGCTAAAATTGATGTAGATGGTGGCGGGTGAAGTCTCCATGCGTTCCTTGGAATCGAGGGTGAAAAGGCTATTGAAAGAACGTCATCCATAATCCTGTACGACGGCTAAGCTCTTTTTAGTTGTATCCAATTATAAATCAAATTCGATTTGTTAAGTCTGAAATAAAATCTGAGCTCTTCGGCAGAAATCCGTCACTCGAGGGGACTCAACATGGCGGAACGCCGTATGCTGGTCCGTCTCAGAGATCATCTCTCAATCCGGATTAGCAACAGGCGAACGAGAGATTCCTTCGTTTGAAATCAAGGACACGACCTAAAAGCCAGTAGCGCGACAGGGGTATCTGACCGCCTGCCATTGAGACAAACTCACACACCGACTACAGGAAGAGTAGGAGGGGGTTGCATCACTCTGAAGCTAAGTTTCGGGAGGGTCTTCTTTGCGACGTCTTATCTCTAATATTCACTGGAAACAAACCTCCATATTCAGGCGAAGTGAGGCATCTCGCAAATGACTTCAAAAATTAATGTGTAGATCCGTAATTCAAACGTTGCCGTTGGTCGTTCATATTTGAGTGTCTTGCTTTGCTATAATTTTTCCATGCGGTTACTTATCTAAGCACGCTAAATGCTCAGTGCTACCGTTGTACCGATGTTCCTTGATAGGCAAACCAACTTATTTAGATAAACACCTCTAGGCCTTGCGAAAGGGCCTTGTGTTTCCTTCATTGTAATACTGCTAGCGTGCGTTTCGTTATCTCATCAGCGGGCGCTTAGCAAGTTATCCAACTTCTCTACGGGACGGATGCGGAGCACTCTGTTTCCGCCCCGCAGGCACTTCCGATTCCTCGGATCAAGTGACGCTCATAGGGTGGGTCCTACCTCCTCCCATGTGACCATCCACTATATATCTTCTCTCGGGGTGTGTCTGCAAGTGGCTCCAAGGTTTGTGTTGGGAAATCAGACTGATCAGACCGATAAAGTGAGATATTCGTGCCTTTAGCAAAGTAATTCCAATGGCGTGTTTGTAAATTGTCCATGACGCTGTAATCGTAGTTAAACTTCTGTATTCTAGGTTTTGTTTCCGCCCAGTCATGACCCTTCTTCCCTTTGCGATATTGCCACGCGGGGATGTCCAATAAGTCAGCTGATCGCTTGTACATGTTATGCTCTGGAAGAACCAAAGGAGGAACTCAGATTCTCGATGTGGCACGATCATTTTCTCCTCGCTTCATTTCGAATAACTTTTCAGATTAATGAGAGATACGCAGAAGGCGGCCTTTAACGATTACACCTTAACGAGTCCATCTTTTTAATAAACTGCTTCTTGAAAGTGTTTATCATAAAAACATTGTTTCAAGGCAGACTTCGACATCTTTGTATTCTTCTACTTGCTGCAAACGTAAGCCAAGAAAACCGCGTTTCGCCATTTTTACAGCCGTGAGTACAATTTTCTAATAAAACTTAAACAGTGATTAGCTCTCTCACCCGTCGTCGAACGACGGAGCTAAAATGTTAGCGCTATTTTGCTAAATACATAAAATACAGATATTTCTACGACGTTTGGAATTCTCGTTGTACACTGTAAAACTCATCCACACTTCGTCCGCCCTTAGGAAGCTTTGGCTGTCTATCGTAGTAATAGAATAGTGCACACTGGTAGACATTGATAGGCATGTCGATCATTTCAAAGAGGATATCGCCAAAGAGCGAATACGGTAATGGTGGTAAATAACCGTCTCGGGACCGCTGCTTTATACGGGTCTTGTGTGTGCCTTTCAACGATCCATGCGGGGCTATAAATTTGCCAAGGCCATTTGATGAGTTATGCAATGATTAAGATGTGGACGATGGGCGCACCAACATCAAACGAATGGAGAACGAGCACCGCGCATGAGATTGAGAGTTGTTATTTTTGTACCACCACAACATTACCACCTTACATTGCACTTGTTCGTGATGAATCGCCTCATAAAGATACGGAGGTTATGCGTTTTATAAGCCCGCTGTTATTACCGTGTATCGTAGGTAGTTAGACGATCAATGTAACGAAATTAAACATTGAACGTAGTGTCACTTAAATAAAGGCATAGGGTGGTTCATTGTACGGTTAGTTATACAAGGCCGTGTAGGTTGTATGCGTAATTTCGTTAAGACCGTATTGTTGAACTTGGGGTCTATTTTGGAGATGTTCCGACATCTGTCATCCACATGAACGAAGGATTTAATTAGATATAGACGTTGGGGTTTCCGTTACTCAATAAGTGGTCTTCTATTTTGTATCACGTCTTCAATAGTTTAAGAGCTCACCCAATCCGCTTACACGGTACGGCAGCTTACGTGGCTCATGACACCATGGACAGCACTCTACTTCGCTATATAGTATACATGCGTTCTTCCTAATGCGATGGATGTGTTAACGAAGTTTTCTTTCATAAAGAAGTTATATAGGCACAGATAAGCGCGGGTACTGTTCCAGCCATAAATGATTCGTCGTCATGGTAAGACTGGAAGAATTTAGCAACATAATGTATTTATTTCCAAAGTCAGCGTGAAGATCAAGCTTGGCCGTAAAAGAAAACTACAGGGACGAGACGAGGTACTCTGTTCATCGTAGACAAAACAAACTGCAATACATCCATTAATGCTAATTGAATACGAAGCGATGTTGCTCAAATTTTAGTCAAGTAGTTTTTCAGTGCATTCTGCTTGGGGCGTTCGGTGGTCCAGCTATATGTGCTAGTGCTATAAGTTAAAATATTTGGTCAATGGAAAAAATGCGCAATGGAAATGCGGAACGGGAAAAATTCGGTATGGCGATGTTTCCCATGAGGACCGGATTAATGGTAAACCGTTGTCAATGGTCTACTATGGTAGAAACATTCTCGGACATGTTTATCGACAGCTTTTTAGTTACCGGCTAATACTGACCAACATTTTGACAGAAAAAATGTGAATGTCAAGTTAGCGATATAAAGCAAACGAAAATGACGGATGCTCAGAAGTGTGAAAACTAGCCTGTGGTCGACAGAAAGCTCCGGTTGTGTGGAGTAGATTGCATAGCTTGGTAGCGCAACCCTTCATTAGAGTGGCACCCCCGCCTTTATTTCGTACTAGTCGTGCAAACACGTTCATATATCAGAGCTGCCTTTCATTATACGGTACGATTGCGTAGTCATCGTGTCCACGTTGGTAGTATTATTCATAAAATTGTTATGACTTTGAATGTTGTAGTCGCTCTTGAAACACACCAGATTCCGTGGCGTGATCATTGCAAAAAAACCAATGTTTTTGGTTGAATTTGTTTCTTCTGCGTCTTTCTATCAGCGTTATATTATTGTATGGGCTCTGAATGAAGTCTTGTTAATTGTGCGGTTCATTTACACAAGTAGGACTCTAGGAATGCCCAGTCGATGAAGACTGAACGCTTGTGAACTCCACCATGACAGGGATAACTTCAAACAGCTGACAGCCAGCACAAGCACTAAGTGCTTCCACTAAAACAGCCGGTTTTTTGTTAGCTTAGTAACTGGAATCGATAATGAGCGTCGCCTCGAACGCCATGTGAATATGCAAGCACTTATTTAAGCCGGCAAATTTAAATAGAAATATAGTCAACTTATAATGGCGGCGTAAATAAAAACAAACCTTCCGCAGTACACCTATAGACGTGTCAAGGCCCAAGCATATAACATATAACAGCCAACAAGGAATAATCATATTTTTGCTGCAACAACTTTCACGTCAGCCCTGATTAGACGTGGGTCTCTTTTAACACCAGCAGAATATTATTATATTTAATTTGGATGTCCTAACACGTGGACCTCATGGCTCCATACATTACAACACGCGCCTGCGGTGCTGAGCGTGTTAGGCCGACAGGTCACAGACCTGTCGACAGTAATTTGTGAGCTGTTTCCTACTATATCCGCTGCGCCCTCTTCACTTTGCCCATCGTTCACCAGCTCTTCGAAGCTCATTCGAGTAGTCATGACAAAACAATATAAGGCCAGTACACTCTTCCGTCTAGTGTTAAGTACTATTGAAGATTTCGTTAAAAAATTCTGTGATATCTGCCCGAAGCAGTACAGAGACGTGACAACTAGACACCACGCTAACACAATTTCCAGATGTGAAATGATTGTCTTGGAAAGACAGGGTGCCGCTTCAGCGGTCAAACGCAACTCAAACATTGATTTTCGACGCCTGATGAAAACTAGGCCACATATGTGCTTTTCAATTCAGTCCTCTTTGTTGTTGTTCAAGTGAGAGAGATTCCAATCGCAAAGGGTAATTGACAGCGTAGTTAACTGACACACCCAAGCAATACAGCATCAGCACCTACGGTTGTTGCCATGGAGATACGCTGACTGATCGTCAATAGACTAACTATAACAACATGAAATGAAAACACAATTATGGTTTTGACAAAGACACCAGAAAGTGAACGGAGCCTTCGAAATCCTGTGATGAATAAAAAAGGGAATGAGCAAACATATTTTTACTCCACATGATCAGCTCAGGCCTGTAAAACAAAATATTATGAATCTTAACAAAATTTCATGAATCAAGAATTATGAATTAAATCAAATTAACAGATCACTCTAAATAGCGAAAGAGGTCTAGCCGACTGGGGGAATGCATCGAGTGGTAGTATGTTATGGCGGGATGCAAGTATAACCGATTACGAATAGACCAAAATTAGATTTAACATTAACGAGGCCCCGGTGTAGTTCCAGTCATCGAGTTTGACTAACTCTTCGCTTTCCGGCCCTGACATGGTCAGCCTGCTAGATGACATTGGCCAATAACCGATTGAAACTAGTGCAATTAGGTCACTAGACAGGAGACTGACCAACCAATGTATTGGAAGTAGCAATTTGCTACCAAGTGTTAGGCCAATCAAGGTCATAAAGTAAAACAGATGATGATGGGTCGTGTGAATTTAAAGGCGATCAGCATACAGGAACTTTGTGTGTATTCGTTTATTGCCGGACGTTAACAAAACGAATTAAAGTGTTGGATTTGATGTTAAACCGTGGTGGCAACCTTGCTAATTGGTATAAAGGTAGTGCGCAGTCGGCCAAGAATGTTCGTTCCCATGGATTGTAGGTAATGATGGCGTTTTTGTAGCTTTGTTTTCCGCTTCAATTATACACGTGCATCCCGATTGTGATTCTCTGAATAGAAATTAAGCCCTTCGTTTAAAGGCAAGGCAGAAATGATAATATTAGCTCAAAATCGTAAAAGCGTAGCATTTGTAACAGTATCATTTGATATGCTAATGTATCTGTGTTTCTGATCGTGCGATGTATTTTCGATCGAATATCATGTATTATAGACCTCAAGTTAACTTAACAGAGCACGAATTCTTAACCCTGTGCCACCCAAGGAAGAGCGGAACGCACTTCCCAAGCTCTATATTTAATTAAAGGCGGATGCTTCCGTAGACCTATAACTGTTTTTTTGCCTCCAAAATTTGGTCTTGCCTCTACTCTGCTTGCCGCCTTTATAACTTCAGCACATCGATTGTATTTAATGCTACGCAAGAAATTAATTGCGTTTATGTATGTTGTGATGTCCGTCATTTTAATACAGGCTAGTAGTGTACAGTGCATGAAAGCCCTAAAACCCATTGCTAGACCTATCCGGAGTGTTCAAATTACCCGTGAGATAGACTTGAAAAATTGTCTTCGTACGGCAGTCCAACAACAAATAAATTGATATTTTTGGTCTTTCTAACATGCAGAAAAAGGGTTGTGCTTTTTGTTGCCGTAAAAATGACTTAGATAATCCATTTCGCTAGAAGCATAAGGAAAAATAGCACTAGCTGACTCGGTACCAAATTCGCTGCAAGAATCTGTGCATCCGATGGTTCGTTGACCGTTGAGCAATACAAGACGCCACTCTCAGTGTACGTGCATATTTTCATATAAAGTACACAGATAGAAATCCTATACTTTTGCCGTACACACCATCGACATGATTTTATTCTATAGACTGTATGTTTCCCTTCCGTTTCTATTGCTATATTTACTAATCGTAGCGGTGTCGTCTCATGTGTTTTAAGTATGAAACATATGCAATTTAAGTTCCGCGGGAAAATGTATTGTGGATAACTATTTTCAGAAAAACGGCACACCTTACATTTATCCTGGTCGCGTACTTAGCTCACCTTTAATACAGTATAAATTCCGGTATCAGCTTCAGCGTGAAACAAACCTAGCTTTGGAGACGCATTGGAAATTTGGGAAATACATTCGCGTATTGATTAACACCTCATTTCTTCCTTCAATAAGTGCACCTTTATCGCC